>JASDQU010948151.1:15688-26990 GCA_032191745.1 Picea mariana
GTTGGAGAAGGGAAAAAACAATATAACAAATGCAAAAGGAAAATGGCTCTAACTATGCAAATATACTACACTACATGCATGAATCATTAAAATTATTATGGTTAAATCCTATCTAGCAAGCTAATGGTTATGCGATTTGATTGAGTTATATAGTTAATATGCATATGGTATGTTTTGGAAGAATAGGATGTGAATGGCACATTTGACAAAGTCATAGATTTGATTAATTCATATGTAATGGTGATTATGTTATGGCATAAGTTTGGTATGGGCCGCGCTATTGGTTTTAATGGGTGATGGTTTTGATACATGGTTTGATTAATGGAATTAATGAAAATCTTGTTGGCATGTACTAAGGAATTAATGGTCTGTGAATGGAGCCGACCTGTATTTACTGCACATCACCTTTACTCCTTTGTTGGCCGCTAACCTAATTAGGTTGTTGTTCAACTTTGTTGCTGTGGTTATGCTTTGACTTCCTAGCAGAGAGGAACCGCTCGACCAACTCGCGTTTTAAGGTGTTTTGATTACAGGTATATCTTTTTTTTTCCATCCATGAGTCTGCTCTGTTTATGAAATGGATATTGGATCGAATTTATGGTTTTTTCTTTTCTTAAGTGTGGAAACTATGTGAATTTGTGATTTTGTTTGGAATAAATCGATGTTGGCTCTGCAAAAATGTTTTGAAGTCATGGTGTTATTGGTCATCCTGGGTGTTAGCAGCCATAAAAGATCTATGTCATCCTTGCTGGTTTTAGTTGGAGGGTTTTGTTTGGTCTTGAGTGGGTGGCTATATTCACACATTTTGTATCAGCTTTATGGGGTTTAATGGTTAGAATCTCCTTGTGTCACTACACATTGTTCGCTTGGGCATTAGGTTGTTTTTCACTACTATGGTCGTGCAGTGGGTTATGTTGCTTCTTCTTCGCCCTGTTTTCACCTCAACATTGTAGTTGGTTGACTGGAGAGCCACGAGGGTTATACCCTGCATGTGCTAAGTATCATTACCAGGCCAAAATGGATCCTTTCTCCTCTGTTCATAGCCTCTCTCGTCATGGGATTCGTCACCCTATCCACGAAGTAAACTGTGGCGTTCTCTGTGTGTATACTGTCGGTCTCGATGGTTTTCACTATTGAGAAGAGTCGACTCTAGCCTCCCTACGTTGGCCACATAGCAGACCCTTAACTCCTCAAGTCCAAGGGTTGTTAGAGAAGTATGTTGTGGCCTGTCGGGTTTACTACCAATTGTTATAGATTGATATGTATTGTCAATATATTTGATTACCAGCTCGCCTAGTTGATTATATGACAATGGTGTTGGTTTTGGTATCTAGTCACTACATTTGTTATTATAATGGATAAGATTTTCATAGGTAATTGGAAAAATCCAATACACATTCTCTCTCCTTGTGTTTAAATGAATTGATAACCCAACACTATTATTGATTGGGTAAGTCACAATGTCGCTTCATGTCGATGCGTGGGTATGTGTGGCGTTCCTACGACATGTTAGTCCGGGTTGTTGATTATTATGACAGTCCAAGTAATAGGCTCATCATTGAAATTGGTTGATTGAGTATTGGGGCTGATACACAGTCACTATATTTTTCATTAAATTTATCGAGATGTTAAACTTAGCATTAGTTAAAATTGTTTAGTGATGTTCACGCATGATTTATTCGTATGTGTGGTGTTCCTACACCGTGAGTAAATGGTCACTGTAACTATGTGTTTTTTTTCTAGATGCTTATTGCAACTAGGATGACTATGGAAGTTCCATTCACTATATAAGTATGGTTATTCAATTGTGTCATCAAGGATGAGCCTGAGTTTTACACATCATGGTTTTGATTGCAGTTTGATTGATTTGAGCAATTATGTATGCTGTCTCCTTGTGTGGATTGATGAATCAACATGATAGGTTGAATTAATGATATTCTGACTATGTGTTTTAAAATTTTCAAAAGGGAATGTTGCATTGTGTTGACTATGGCATGGTTATCCACTGTGTTCTTATCAATATTATTTGATTGCGCCATTGGAGGAAGTCACAGGTTTTTGAACATGGCTTGTTGTAATTTGATCGACTTGTGTTATGAGATTGGGCATGTTGTTGCTGACTCATTGTGTTGGATGGATAACCCAACTTTTTGAATGTTTAGAGTCAAGGAAAATTGAACCTATACAGTCATAGAAATACAATTGTGTTTTGTCGAATGGTTGTGTATTCCACAACATAGCGTAGGTTGAATTGTCGATTGTTGTTGGGTGTTTAAATGGCAAGACAAGATCTTTGGATTTTTAATATGATTCAGTGTGTGGACTGTCCATTATGTATGTTAAATGATTATCACACAGTTTAACAATGATGGTCATGAGTGTTGTGACAATATAACCTCTTTGCAATTTTATTATTAAATGAATTCATAGACAGAATCAAGCACGTTTTTATGTCTGCATTTGATGATTGAAATTGTTGGAAGTGGTTGATGAGTAGAGTGGAAGTAATCGAATGTGTATTCATTTGGAAAATTTTCAAATGTTAAATGAATAATTGAGAAAACAGATCTCCCTTACAGATGGTTGTAGAATGCATATTGTCTTGTTTGATGACATTGTGTTAGATATTGATTATGAACAGTGAACTAGTTATTACACAGTAGCTGCTAGTGGGTTGCAATGGTCATTTGGTTGGCGTGTTTCCTTTTATAGAATGGTTATTTGGATTAATTAATTTTATGAATAGTACCCACTCTCATTCCCCACCATTATTTCTCTTTTCACTAATTACAACCCCATCACCTTCTCACATTCATTTTTCACTCCCTGTTCTCAAATTGATTACAGTCAAGAAAGATTATGTGTTGAAGCAATTGGAAGTAGCAATGTCAATGATGTTTTCTTTGGTTTGCATTAAAGTTGATTGTTTTTTGTCATTGAGAAGTAACCGTGTTCTTTTTCCCCCTCATTATATCATGTTTCACTCAATACAAACGCCTCGCATATCCCAAAACCCTTTTTTCACCCCCTGCTCATTGACAAACAATTAAGCAATTTGTATGGATTGGATTGCATGAGTTTGATACGTTGCTGAGTCAAACTCTATTTCATATTTTGAAAGAGTTGTCATGTATGGTTATTTAAAAGATTATTTTCCAATCAATAATGTATGCAAGAATGATTTTTTTTAGCCAAGGTATCCATGGCAGAGGCAACAGAGGGAGAGGTAATTGGAACTGAGGCCCAAGAAGGCCAAGGTTCTCCATAGATTTTGACGCTAACTCACAAGAGTTAGGCCAGTTGTTTCAGGCCAGATTTTTCAATTGGATTGGGCAAGGAGTGGTCCAACCTAGGCCTGAAAGGCCTCCCTTCCAAGTTTCGCAAGCCCCAGTATCCCTGTGCCCCCTCATGTCTCATTGCAACCCGAGGTTCTCGAAAATGACAGATGGCAAGAGATTTTCCACCCGACAGACTCCCAACATCGTGGCTGGCCCAATTTGTCTTTGTCTGGTTCTTATTTGATCAACGAGATTAAGCCAAAAGGCTCATCGTATCCAAAGGAAAATTTAGGAAAATTGAAAGTTGACAACAAGAATCAAGGAAATATTGCATCTTAGAGTGGGAAATATAGATTTTGAGTTTTTATTTTATCTATTGTTGATGACAGTTGACTTCATGAATTTTTGGATAGCATGTTTTATTTTGGATATATGAGTAATATTTTTGAAAATAATTTCAAATATCATGAGCTAAATTGTCAAATGTGAATATGATGAAGGGAGTCACAAGGAGGTGTGTTTTTCTTAACTAACTAGTTATGTTATTATTGTTATGAGCTAAAGGGAGTCACAAGGGGTCCCACCTACTAGTTATTATTTATTTATAACCCTTATTATGATTATTACTTTTCTCTCTTAACTAAAACGTTGGTTGAAAATTTAGTTAACTTAACTAATGAGGTGGTTCAACTACCTCAACCAATTTTGATTTGCTTAAAGGAAAAAGGAAAGGGAGGAACAATGGAGGATAGAAGGAGAAGCATACTAAGGTTTTCTCTTTGATTTTATGCCGAGATAGTTTAGTTTTCATTCATTCCTTAATTTATCACAAGCCTAATTCTTTTTATGATAGCAGGGTCTTATTGTAGACAACAAGATTTAGAGCCAAATTACTTCATTCAGACACTTGTTTTTCAGAGGTGTTGATCTATCTTTGATAGTCTATTTAGACTTGTATGTTTGTGAATTAGTTTTCATGACTGACAAAGGCTATTGTGCAGAGTCGAGTGGGTATCAATCTATGGCAAGATGATCCAGATTTTAGAGTTCAGTTTTTTTTTTTCTTTCGGAGGTCTTTTTGTATGTTCCATCGAAGATGTCTAAGTTTGACTTTGGTCCTAAATTTCTGCATGAAATTTTGTAAAAGAATGACTATTTGGTGAATTGGAATGAAATAAAGGATTTCTTTATGTCTCATATGTCTTGATTATCATTTTGGTGTCTTTACATTTATTTCAGTGACTGTTATATTCATAAAATTACATAAAAAGTAAATTTCCAGCAAGATTTTTATTATTAAAATATTAGCCTAAGCATTGTTAATTAATGCCTATGAGTTAGGATTTTATTTTTGTTGGCTATAAACATAGGGTGAGATTCCTGTCTATTTTTATTTAGCCAAGCAGAATCTAAAAATGCTTGAGTAAGATCAATTCATATCTTTTCCCCGAACTCATCCACCCTCTGAACCAAGCCGCTTTCATGCATTACTACAATGCATTTCCTCCCCCCTATCGTCATAGGCTTGAGGAGAAAGCCATTGATAATCTCAGTTCTGCTCTGCATACGTGCTCATAGTATGAGGAACATCTTGAGAGAACTAGTTTTCCCCAGGGATAATTGGTTAGACAAACAGACATGTCCGCCCTTTTGCAGCTAGTACAAGATATGAATAATCACATGATAACATTCGAGCGAAAGGGAAATGTCTCCCATCTCACCCATGGAGCTTCATCCTCTTCCGCACCACCCTTTAGAAATCCAGTTGAAAATAATTTTCATCCTAAAGCTATCCTGCCTTGAAGTTGGTGTAACTTCTGCGAGGAACACCACGAGGAAACCACATGTGAGGTAAAGAAGAGTGCCAGAGATAAGATCTTTGGTAAAATACCAAAAGCTACCATCGTTGTTATAGATTTTGCAGAGCCAGAAGATGTCATGGTCATCAATACTAGGAACAAAGCCTATGCTCCCAAGGGAAAATTTGATCCTCCTCACAGTTCTTCTAGCCCGAGCTCATCCTCAACCGCTGCTACCCTCCAGGTTCCTAAGGTTTCTGAGAGTCAAGGAATCACTCCCCATCTCCCCTCTTCCAAATACAATATCTTGAATCAATTGGACAACATCAAAACAGATGCAACCCTTCTAGACATGGTTGTCGTCCTTGAATAACAAATGCGTATGAAACAATTCATAGAAGGAAAAGATTCCATTGTATCCAATCTTTCCGAATAGGTGAACGAAGAGGATTCTTTTGTAAAGAAAGTAGGTGTACATAACTTTAGATACCCTGTAAAAAATCCACCTTTTTATATTTCTGTAAAGATTAAGGATAAGATTTCCCATTATTGCCTCATTGATGGTGGTTTGGGCTTGAGTGTGATGTCGAAGATTATTATGGAAGATTTAGGCTTGTCTTGTACAAATGAAAATGCCAGAAGCATGCTCTCCTATAATAGTCTACAAAAAACAACCATAGGTGAGATTAAGGATGTGACCTTGGTTTTATGCGGTCATCCTTAAATAAGAACAACCCTGAGAATTCAGGTAATTGATATGGCTGTAAGCAATTAATAAATTATCTTGGGAAGAGATTGGCAAAACTTAACATGTGGATACCTCTCACTCGACGTGACACATTTATTCGTTCCTCAGAATGGTAAGAACATTATAGTCCTTAGAGAGGGAAGAATTTCACCCTACATAGAGAGTGTTCCGCAATCTAGCGTAAACTATATCGAAGATAACCTAGGAGTGTATTCCATATTTGCTGAGGAGGATAATATTCCTTTGGAAAGAATCAATTTAGATGATGATATGTGGCATATGCACTTTGATGGTTCACACTCTAATGAAGGTAATGGGGATGGAATTATCTTGGTTTCCCCTGCAGGAAAAATTCATAATTTGTCTTACAGGTTAGAGTTTTCTTGTACAAACAATGTCACTAATTTTTAAGCTTTATTATTAGGCATTAAAAATGCCCTTAATATTGGTTGTGGTCACCTTTCAGTTTTTGGAGATTTTGAGCTTGTTGTGAACTTGATACATAAGATATGCTCTCCTAGAAACAAGCTGATGGAAAGATACACCCAAACTATTTGGGCACTTACCTCAAACCTTTTATCTTTCAACATCACTCATATTAGGAGGGAATTGAATTCAATGCCTGATTGATTAGTTGTCTTTGTAGCTTCTCCTACTCAACAACTTTTGTCTCACAGGCCTGATTGTTCTTTTCAATCTCTATATTTTTCATATATCCTTGACAATGTAAGATCTTGGAAGGCCCTCCCTAACGACGAGATCATTTTTGCTTTCATTCAAGATGAAATTCTTAAGCCCGAGGAGATTATATCCATAGAAAACAATAAGATTCCTAGGGGCTTGACTCCTCTTGAGAGTTCATTTCATCGAGTGATGTAGGCGATAAAGAAAAACAAAAAGAAGAGGAGTTAAGAATGAAGGTGGGTGAAACCATCCCCTTGAACATCGGGGTACTCAAATCTTTAATGAACGATAACATAGGTACCCAATGTTCTGATAAAGAAGTAATGAAGTTTTCCAAGCTAAATGGTGGATTTCAAAAAATTTCTTCTTGGCCTTATGAAACTAGTTATGATCTCGGTCTTCTACAAAATGCTATTTCCATCAAGGAAAGCATGAAACCAATTATGTAGAAACAAAGATATGTTAACCCTACACTTAAAGAAACCGTTCAAAGGGAGTTGGGAATTTTCTTAAAGGCTGGGATCATTTTTCCAGCCCACTCCATGTGGGTTTCAAATTGGGTGCCTAAGGTCGTTGATCATATTAGAACCTGTTTTAGTTTTCTCACCTTCATTCAAGCTATTATGAGAAATATTCCCCCCCCCTCAATATAGGAATACTTCTGCAGTAGGTTGTAGACTCACAGCTGAAGCCCTTACTTGACGAAATTTTGGGTTATAATAAAATCAAGGTAAAAAGGGAAAAGGTTCACAAAACCACTTTTATCACTAATTGCGGTACTGTGTCTTACAAATGCCTATTTTTTGGCTTGCTTGATACAAGTATTGCCTTTAAAATACCTATGAACACGACTCTCGATGAATTGGTCAGTCTCCATCTCTATCTTGATGATCTAATTGGGTGCATCGAGGGGCTGATAATTACATCAGAATTCCAGGTGTTGGGTCCTTTCCAAATTGCATTTGTCTTGGACACTAACTCTTACATTTTAAAGGATTTACAAAAGCAATTGTTTTTCTACAGTGCTAAAAACCCTCACTTGAAATATTGTGAGGGACCAACGTGAAAAGTTCTAATGTTGTTTGGATTTTTTGTATACTAGTAGCCTAGCTCTACTTTCATTTTTGTGCTTCTTTTTCTGCTTTACAGTAGTTTGACTTCAACTTTCTGAGTTAAAACGTTTCTTGTTGTTTTCTTCGATTTTGTCTTTTATTGCTGATGTTTTAATTTTTGCATTTTTACTTCTGTCATGATTTTGTTTCCTATCATTTGGTCAAGATAGGATGTTGGATCAATTCTTCCACAGTGACACTCCTACAAAGCATTGTTAGTCAACAACAATCAAGCTTACACAACTATTATGATGTCTCCTCTGAAGGACCCTTGAAATTGTTATATATTTCCATTGTTGTCTTGTAAAGAATTGGCTATCTCCCGCTTCTTCTTGCCATTTCTTCATCCGTTGAGATTTTAACAGAAAGTCTAAAAAAAAATCTCCTTAAAGTTAAGAGAAGATTTCAGTCAAATGATTATGGATACAGTGGTAAAAAACCTTCATACTTAACACTTTTCATGAATTATTCCTAAATTATCGGTCATCTTTCCAGTAAATCCGCTCACTTCCCCCTGTTGCATAATCTTCCTAGTTATATCTTCTTGACATGTTGTTCTTGGTTTGAAACCATGAGTTATGAGTTCTAAATCTGTTGAAAACAAATTTCCCTCTGGATTCACCAGTTTGTTGATGATTAAAATCACAACGAAGTTTTTCCCGCAAAGTGTTGCTAAAGCCTATTATTATAAAAGCTAAATAATACTAGTAGGTGGGACCCCCTTGTATATTGGAGATCAAGTTTGGCTCTCATTTAATGGTTGTGTTGATGTTCAACATTGCTTACATGGTTGATGAGATCTTGTTTTTATGGGTTATGGATCATGCTTATGATGTGTTGGTTCTATGTGCAACATGTAAATGATGAATAAGGCATGTTGTGTTATAACCTCTAATTTTATGTTACTATGGCATATGCTATTCATTGATATCATTGCTATCTGTTCTTGGGACACCTGCACAACAAACATGTTAGTAACAATGCTTAAAGAGTAGTTGGAGAAGGGCAAAAAAAATATAACAAATGCAAAAGGAAAAGGGATCTAACTATGCAAATATACTACACTACATGCATGAATCATTAAAATGATTATGGTTAAATCCTAGCTAGCAAGCTAATGGTTATGTGATTTGATTGAGTTATATAGTTAATATGCATATGGTATATTTTGGAAGAATAGGATGTGGGTGGCGCATTTGAAAAAGTGATAGATTTGATTAAGTAGTATGTAATGGTAATTATGTTATGGCATAAGTTTGGTATGGGTTGCACTATTGGTTTTAATGGGTGATGGTTTCGATACATGGTTTGATTAATGGCGTTAATGAAAATCTTGTTGGCATGTACGAAGAAATTAATGGACTGTGAATGGAGGCGACGTGCATTTATTGCACGCCACCTTTACTCCTTCGCTAGCTGCCACCCTAATCAGGATGTTGTTCAAATTTGTTGTTGCGGTTATGCTACGAATTCCTAGCAGAGAGGAACCACTCGACCAACTCACGTTTTAAGGTGTTTTGATTACAGGTATGTCTTTTATTTTTCCATCCATGAGTCTACTCTATTTATGAAATGGATATTGGATCTAATGTATGGGTTGTTCTTTCCTTAAGTGTGGCAACTGTTTGAAATTGTGATTTTCTTTGGAATAAATCGATGTTAGCTCTACAAAAATGTTTTGAAGTCACAATGTTATTGGTCACGTTATTGGTCATCCTGGGTGTTAACAGCCATAAAATCTCTCTGTCATACTTGCTGGTTTTAGTTGGAGGGTTTTATTTGGTCTTGAGTGGCTGGCTGTCTTCACACATTTCATATCACCATACCCAGGCTTTGGCTTTATGGGGTTTAATGGTTGGAAGCGCCTTGTGTCACTGTGCATTGTTCGTTTGGGCATTGGGTTTTTTTTCACTACTATGGTCACACAATGGGTTATGTTGCTTCTTCTTGGCCCTCTTTTCACCTCAGCATTTTAGTTGGTTGACTGGAGAGCCACGAGGGTTATACCCTGTGTTGGCCCTTGGGTATGGAAGCAAGCAAATATCAAGGAAGAAAAGGGAGAATGCGAACTGGACAGAAGGCACAGTGACTGTTATTAGGTCGAAGTGAACAAAAGAGCAGAAAAGATGGAGCGAAGCCAGAGAAAGAAATTCATTGGACGAGGAGAGAAAAGATGAAATATAAGCAAGAAAGAAGGATCGTGGACATGTCAGCAAGTGGAAAAATCCACCGTTGGATAGTTTGGAGCATCGTGCAAGAAGGAAGGAAAGACAGGCTGGCAAAGCCTTGAAAGTATGTGTCAAGTTGACCTAGGGTTTTATACACCTAGGATTTTGGTATCTATGGTTTTGGACACCTAGGTTTTGGCCTAAGGCTATCAGTGAGCTATTGTAATGTATAAATAGAGGTCAAGAGGACCTGGTTTGGGTTGGTATCAAGAGAGGTTATCATTGTTGATGTGAGTGAATATTGTATTGTGAGAGAGAAGTGCTAAGTGTGAGAGCCTTTTGGTATTGTAAGATATTCAGTGATTTGCTAGCTAAGAGAACATACAAGAACTTTATGATTTACCTTAATATATTATAGCACAGTTCTGTGGACATAGCCCTAGAGAGAGGGTGAACCACGTATATTTTGTGTTGTGTGTGATTGGTATTTTGTATTTGTCATTGATATACTATGATTTCATTACTACTTTAGATTGGATAAGTAGATGTGCATAATAGATCTAAGTTGATAAGTGATATATGAATGTTGTGTTGTTCTTGTGTTAGATCCACTTGATATTCCCTTTGGTTGTAGACATCTCAATCCTGCAAATCCCTCATAACTGTTTCGGGTGAGACTGCATCTGCTTCGCAGGTGCTGTTGAAAGGGCCAGTAGTTAGGGCTTGTTGGTGCGCTCTTGGAGCTGAACCCTAGGTCTGTCAATGTGCCAACAAATGGTTTCGTTGCTAGGAACATAATCTTCTTGAGGGAATTTCAAGGTGGTTTCCATCGAAGATAGAAACTCAAAAGTGGATAGAGGATCAAGAGAAGGACTTCACTGAAGCCCATAACAAGAACCCTAATCTTAGCTCAGAGGACTGGTTGGAGAGATATATCTTTACTGATATACATGAGATATTCTTTGGAGGAATCCATTAGGAGCTATATGAGTCGTTAGCTAGATTAGCAGATACCCAGTTTGAGATCCGATCTAGGCTTCCTGTGGTTTGGACGTCGGAGTTGATCAATAAGGTAAAGAAAACTGATAAAACGGTATCACAATCAGTAGATCACTAGGTTGATAGTACCATTGGAGGGTACATCACAAAGTTTGTTGTTGATAGACTAGAATCGTATAGCCAAGTCGAGAGATATTTTTTCAAGGGACCTTGAGGGAAATTTTTTCATTTTCTGAAGATGAGAATCAAGATTCTATTGCACGAGAAGAACATCTTGAAGATACAATATATTGGTTGGATCAAGAAAGGCTAATGTTCAAAAGTTTGGACAGCGACAACGACACAGAAGCTGGACGTACGTGTAGTGGGAAAGTGTTCCGAGAGGTCCACCTTACAAACTTGTTTAAGAAGAACTACGGGGAGGAGGGTTTCTACAGTGGAGAAGAAGCAGATCTGACGGACGAAGAACATTCAAAAATTGCTAGGAAAGAGGAAGGACAAGCTGAAGAGCTTC
>JASDQU010948152.1:2202-25930 GCA_032191745.1 Picea mariana
TGATGAGTTGGCACATGCATGAGGTGTATAGTTGATGATGTTGGTACATATTGATGAGTCATAGTTGATGAGTAGTTGATACATGATTGGTACATACTTGGTACATGGTTGAAGGAACTTGTTAGTAGTATTGTTGACACATGGTTTATGGATGATGTAGCATACTTGTCTTTTTATATTATTAGAAGCACATATTGATCTTGGTGATGATTATGAGTTGTTGTGTTATTCTTGGTTGATGCACATCTTTGAAAGTTATCTTGGTGATTGATTTTGGTGAGTAGATATGATTTGGTTGATAATATTGATGAGTCAGGTTGTTGTGATAGGTTGTTTGGACAGGTTGTTGTGATAGGTTATTCGTATAGGTTCGGTGCATGGTTGATGCACTTGTTTATGGTACAGGTTGATTGCAAGTTGAGGTATAGGTTGATGCATGGTTCAGGTTATTGGTACAGGTTTGGTGCATGGTTGATGCACTTGTTCATGATACGGGTTGAGGTATAGGTTGGTGCATGGTTGATGAACTTGTTTATGGTACAGGTTGATTACAGGTTGTTTGGTGTAGGTTGGTGCATGGTTGATGCACTTGTTTATGGTACAGGTTGATTACAGGTTGAGGTACAGGTTGATGCATGGTTCATGCATGGTCCATGTTATTGGTAGAGGTTTTTTGGTGCAGGTTGATTGGTACAGGTTTACAGCAATATATCTCACAGTGATAGTGTGACAATGGTTCCATCATTATACTTATACATCAGGGTGGATGGACGGGGCAAGGACAGGTGGTTGTAACCACCTTCTGGTTGTATCCAAAGAACATAGGGGGTTGTATCATCCTTCTCGTTGTATCCAGAGAATTGGGGAGTTGGATCTTCCCTCAGGTTGTAGCCTGAGAAACTAGAGGGTTGGAGCCTCCTTCCAGTTGTAGATGGAAAATAAAGGAAGTTGGTGCTTCCAATGAAGGTAATTCTTAAAGACATATAAGAAAAAACATTCTTTGGTTTTCTCCCACTTTGGGTTTCCACGTAAAACACTGGTGTACTGTGTATGTGTGTGATTTCTCATTTGTTCATTGTTTATTTATTCTGCAATTATTGTATGATAATGCTACATGGATATAACACTTGCATTTTATGGTGAAAAAAGATTAAATTTCTCTATTATTGATTCAACCCCCCTCTCAGTAATCCAACAAATCATAAGGAAAATAGTAAGACAATGTCTTGTAGACTATACCAAAACACATCAAAACAAGGACCCTACATCTCCCCCATGCATGAAGAGTTGCAAATACTCATGCAAAGCTAGACCTTCAATCACCCTTCAAAAATATTTCCAAAATTGTTGATACATTACGAGTCTCATGTTAGGCCTAGACAACCACATGAGAAGATACATTTAACTTAGAAGTCTCTGAATACAACCCTTCAAGTTTGTATTTGAACCTTTCATTTTGTAGGAGAAGTTTATTGGCCTACCTATACCATTGTCGGGCCTTCCTTAGTGAACTCTTGCTTTCCTTTTACAACTAGGAAATTTCTTCATGGAATCTAACACTAGAATCTTTCAACAATATACTTTTGTTTTTATTGAACTCATATACAACCGTCATCTCCCTAATTTTTTTCTTTAATCTACTGATCGTCTTTCCCTTTCATATTAAGTTGTCAACACCAATCAATTCATCCACTATTTTTTCTCCTAGACTTTCATTGGTGGGTAGACTACCTAATTGGATTTACTCAACGATTTTTGTGATTTTGGGGTCACCATGGAATTCATTATTCTCTATAGACTACTCATGCACAATTACTATTTAATCAAGAATATTTGAATTCTTTTTCTTAAGAGGGGTATCGAGTATTACCTCTTTCTCTACACTTTTATGAGGTTTCATTGTCTCTCTAGTGATTCTGACGACTTGACTCCTTGTCATCCTTGGTGGAATAGGTGTCACTGAAACTCCCTTATTTCTTTGTGCTTTAGGATTCTTTAGTCTTGAGATAAATTGGAATTACTCATCCTTTTCTTTGAACTTGGGGTTGGATTCATTTGTACATGATTCCCTTCTTGCTTCCTCGGGTTCCTCTTTAGGTTCCTTGACTTCTTCACATTATTTTTTGGCCTCCTCAGACTTATGTCCATCCCCTTCAAGTTTCTCTTCAACCTATTCACATTATTTTCCTACTCCCTTAGGCTCAGGTTCCTTCTCGTCTATTTGAGATTCCCTAAGCTAGTTTCGGGCTATGAAATCCTCCCAAGTGTCATTTTTCTTCCTAAGCTCCTCCAAAACTAATAGTTTCACAAGACCGTGATGATGCATATTCTTCTCCATCATTCTAGTGTAGAATTTACTTTGTTCCATGGCCACCATATTGTTCAATGACTTCCATAAAAAGTAGGATGAGTTAATCCTTTATCTCTTAAAATGCAATAAGAGCTCGATATGGTAAAGGAACATGAGGCTAAAACGACTCTCACATGTAATATAATTTTGTAGCATGATCAATAGATTTCAATATCTCTTTTTTCAACAAGCATCATTCTATCCCCTTAGACAAATCTGTCTACATGCTAGTTGGATTCAAGAATGGATCCCAACTCAATTTCTCTATCTTCCTTCTCTTGAACCAACATTCGTCATCTTGAGGGAGCTATGTTTCCTGCACAATAGAGTCCTCAGAGACCATGAGCTCTAAATCCCCAATGACTATCTTGCTTCCATCAAACCCTCATGCAAATTCCTTGGTAAATTTTGTGTTGTGCCCACTATACATGATGAAGAAACGTAGCCAATCGACTTTCTCTATTCTCTTCCTGCATTTTAGGTAGGATTATAGTAACTCGGTCCTGTTTGGTTCAATCATGAGGGTGCTCTTCATATTATATGATGATAGGAATATGCAAGGTTTGCTTGATGATATTCGGTCCATTTTACAGGAAGAGGGGGATTCACAATTCAACAATGATGAGGTCTAAATGAAAGTTGATGGGAAATCATGATGATGACAATTTAATCATCATGATTTGATTTAATCATTTACATAGAGTAATAATCAACATAGCAGGTTTTGGAATGATGGTGATTCACACATCTGTGAGTGGATATTTATGCAATGATTCCAAATCGAGTAATGGAAAGGTGGTCAATTCAATGCATGTGTGACGGTTCAGGGAAATAGGTTCATAGTTGGCACAATTAAATTCAAGGGTTTCCATAGTATTAAAAATTTCCAAATTTAATAAGAAAAATGAATATTAATAACTTATCCAATCTTCAATAACAAGGAATTACGTTACCATTTGATTGAATCATCCCTGTTGAACCATACCTTTCATGAATGTTCTAAGTTATGCATTATGGTGCAAGGAGTTTGTTATGTATTGGATTATAGAAGTAAACCTTATATCATGGAATGCTTACTACAAAATGTAGATCTGTTATATGATTTTGGTAGCAATCCATGGTGTCATACTACTCCTAAATGGAGACCCCTTGTTCTTCATTAATCATAAAAAATGTAAGAATTAGAACCAATATATGCAAATAACTTTGTACATGAAAGAACTAATGGATTAGGAGCACGAAAAGGAATAGGAATAGGAACAAAAACAAGAGCATTGCTAAAAAATTAAAGAATGAATGTTGCATCCTTTCTATGGTTTGAACAACTACAAGATCTTCATCCTTACCCACTTCCATACATTCCTTTGTATGCAAAAAAATTTCTTGAATTCAAACATGTAAGGGAATCATTGGATTACCAACCATTAATGGATGTCGTTAACCAACACAAGACTGCTCACAAATAATGTCAATGAGCATCAAAGTACTCCAATACATCATATCAAGTACGAATGAATGTGTTGAATTCGAGTAACTTGCAGGATCTTACAATCTAAGGGAATTGATGCATCCCCACTATTTTTAGCGAGATAATTTTTTATTAAGGCATACAAATCCAAAGGCATTGTCACAATATCTTATCCGAAGGTCTAGATAAGGAGTTGAAGTTCATGTGTCAAGATTGTTGGAAATATGGCCTTAATGAATCCCCCATCATCCAACGTGAGAACCATAAAAATGATTGAATAATTTGAAAATATGAACCATCACAAGATACAACTTTATTTGGGAACCTCACCAACCATAAACCTGGTTGTCAAGTGAGGTTCCAACCTAGTTGCGCCAAAATTCACGGTTTTCACAACTAAGCATCATTTTTCTCTCTACTTTTTACTGCTATTTTTATTTTTGTTTTTTGTTTTTTTGAAAATGGAAGAAATAAGAAGAGGAAGGTTGTGGGGAAACCCCCTCACCTACCATCTGCAATTTAGCTTGATCCATGATATCCTTAACAAAATCCCTCTTAGATTTGGGCTTTTGATACAACTTGGGTATGTGCCCATTAACTAGGAAGGGGACCTTCTCTTCATCTATAGTTTGAATCTTAATAGATCCATTATCGAATATAGATTCAATATTGCAGGGACCAAGCCAACGAGTGTTAAAATTCTCCTTGAAGTCCTTGAATCTGGAGTCAAAAAGAGTTTCTAGTCATCGACATTGAACTGTTTCTTCTTAATGAATATATCATGCCACATTTCCCTCTGCTACTGCATGAGATCAGTATGTTGGAAAGTGTTGGCCCTTGGTTATGGAACCAAGCAAAGATCAAGGAAGAAAAGGAAAAACGAGAACTTCGCAGAAGATACAGTGACTGTTACTGGGTCAAAGTGAGAAAAAGAGCAGAAAAGACAGAGCGAAGTCTGAGAAAGCAAGTCATTGGATGAGGAGATCGATGATGAAAGGTCAACAAGGAAGAAGGATCGTGGACAACTCAACAAGAGGAAAAAGCCATCATTGGATGCTTTGGAGAACCACGCAAGAAGGAAGGAAAGACAGGCTGGCGAAGCCCTGAAAACGTGGGTCAAGTTGACCTAGGGTTTTAGACACCTAGGTTTTTTGTATCTAGGGTTTTGACACTTAGGATTCAGCTTAAGGATGTCAGTAAGCTATTGTAAAGTATAAATAAAGGTCAAGAGGACCTAGGTTGGGTTGGTAAGATAATTGTTGGGATTGTGATTGTTATTGGTATTGAGTAAGAAGTATTATGAGAGAGAGAAGTGCTAAGAGTGAGAGCATTATGGTATTGTAAGATCTTCAGCTGGGTGTGAAGATCAAGTCCTACAACTGGGTGCACAGGAAGGGAAGAGATCGAGAGAAGAAGAGAGAATATCTCTTGGATAAGAGTGCAGATCAGAACTGTATGCTTCATATTAATATATTATAAAGCACAGTTCTGTGGACGTAGCCCTAGAGAGAGGGTGAACCATGTATATCTTGTGTCGAGTATGATTGTTGATCTATTCTTTATCATTGATATATTTTTATTGCATAGCTGTGTTAGATCGGATCTATAGTTGTGCGAAGTAGATCTAAGTTGATAAGTAATATGTAGATGTTGTACTGTTCTAGCATTAGATCCACTTGACATTTCACTTGGTTGTAGACGTCTCTGTCTTGCAACCCCCCCATAGCTACTTCGGGTGAGACTACATCTGATTCACAGGTGTAGCTGAAAGGGCCAGTAGTTAGGGATTGTTGGTGCGCTCTTGGAGATGAACCCTGGGTCTGCCGCTGTGCCAACAAAATGGTTTTGTTGTCGGGATAGGAATCTTCTTGAGGGAATGTCAAGGTGGTTTCCATCAAAGACACAGATTCAAAAGTGGATAGAGGATCAGAAAAATGACTTCGTTGAAGCCCAAAATAAGAACCCTAATCTTAGTACAGAGGATTGGCTGGAGAAACATATTTTAACTGATATACATGAGATATTGTTTGGAGGAATCCATCAGGAGCTATATGAGTGGTTAGCCAGGCTGGCAGATACCCAGTTTCAGGTCAGATCTAGACCTCCTGTAGTTTGGATGTTGGCACTGATCAAGAAGGTCAAGAGAGTTGACAACGCTATGTCAAGAGTAGTAGATCATTGGTTTGATGGCACCATTGGAGGGTACATCACCGATTTTGATGTTGATAGAGTAGAGTCATATAGCCAAGATGAGAGATATTTCTTCAAGGGACCCAGAGGAAATTTTTTACATTTTCTGAAGTTGAGAATCAAAATGCTATTTCATGAGAATAACATATTGAAGATACAGTAGATCGATCGGACTTAAAAAAGAAACAAAAAAACTAATGTTCAGGAATTTAGACAGCAACAGTGACACAGAGGTTGGACATACGCGCAGTGGAAGAGTGTTAAGAGAAGTTCATCTTGCAAACCTGTTCAAGAAGAACTATGGAGATGAGGGTTTCTACAGTGGAGAAGAGACAGATCTGACAGATAAAGAACATTCAGAACCTTCTAGGATAGAGGAAGCGGAAGCTAAATAACTTCGGCAAGAAAAGCCAGAAACCTCAATAACTACACAGACTATTGAAGTAAGTACTATTAATCCTCATGTTGTTTCACTAGCATTAAGCAATCAGAGTAATCTGAGTTACCATATCATTCAGATTAATATTACTAGTGGTCCACCACATACTCAGATAGGAAACCTAGGAAGATCTATGGAAGATGAGATGAGACTCCCTATCTTTAGGGTAGATGGATCTGAAGATCCTAATCAACATTGGTTTCTGTGTGAAGCCATATGAAATATTAAAAATGTCACTGACGAAGCTGTTAAAAGAACCCAATTTAGTACTACCCTTCGAGATCACACACTAAGATGGTACATGAAGCTTGTCCAAGGACTTGCACAGCCTAAGCCGTTGAACAAGATCAAGAATGCGTTGATCGCAGAGTTCAAGAAACCCAATTCAGAGTCACAATGCATTATAGAGCTAAAAGAGATCANTTCTTGATCTTGTTCAACGGCTTAGGCTGTGCAAGTCCTTGGACAAGATCAAGAATGCGTTGATCGCAGAGTTCAAGAAACCCAATTCAGAGTCACAATGCATTATAGAGCTAAAAGAGATCAAGAAGAAGATAGTCGAACCTGTCTGGGAATTCAACCAGAGATTCAAGACCTTAACAGGTCAATTGACTTTTCAGATCCCGGATGAGTAGAAAAAAGAGTGGTTCATTGCTACCCTCTTACCACACATTAGAGTTCCTATGTTGCAACATAAGATTTCTTCGTAGGCTGAGGCGCTGAAGCCAGCCATGAAGTTAGAATCAACCCCTATGGGAGAATCTAGCTCAGGTATGAGTGAGATCTTGAGTCAGCTAGCTAGTCTGTCTCTGTAGGTCGAAGATATGAAGAAAGACAAGGGAAAAGATAAAAGAGAAGACATCTGGTGTGTCATATGCAAGTCAGAGGGCCATGACAAGGAGAACTGCCCCTTATTTCATGAATACTTGGCCTCGGGAGCTTCGAGCCCTTTGAAGAAAGTCACCTTACCTTGGTGCAAAGTATGCTAAAATAGACATCGCCCTGGTGAGTGCTATTACATGAAAAAATATGTTCAGACACCCACGAATTTATATTGCACGTTCTATAAGTCTGTGGAACATGATATAGGGATTGTAGATATTATGATCTCATGCATGAAAGGTCAAGAGATATATATATATATAATCCAAGGAAAAGTACAACAAGAGTGAAACACTACGCAGTACAACTCCCTTGGGAGAGGAAACTTCAACCCTCGCAGTGGATTCAGAGGACGAGGACAAGGAGGAGGTATGGGTCAAGGTCGATGACAGATAATCTTCTACAACTACGCACAACCAAGACACCTCACAAGGGACTGTCAGAAACCTTGCACTACTTGCAACTACTGCAACTCATTTGAACATGTTATAGAAGATTGTCATGTGTTGTTGGCTAAGATTCGGGAAAGATGAGGACCTCAGCAGAACCCACAAGTGAAACTGATATATGTCGAACCTTGTGGAGAAGACCCCTGAGTCATTGTTATAATCAGAGGAGGCACCACTACAGGAGAATACAGATTGACCCAAGGTAAGACTACAGAGGACTCAGGAATCAGAAAAGCTGCAGAGAAGACCCAAAGTTTTGATGCAAAGAAAGAAAGAAAAGTATTCGAGGAGGAAAGAAAAGAGTTTAAATTATATCAAGGTTTTTCATCAAAGACACGAACATAAGTAAGATAATATGGAATTCCTCAGGAATTAGATCAGTCTGCTTCACCAAGAGAAGGAAAAGAGGTAAGCAAGCTCATGGAATTTTTATATACTTGCATTAAGTTGATTTAGGGTGAAAGTGTTGTACAAGAGTTACAGAATTTAATCAGATAGTATGAGCTAGGAAATATAGACCCATTACTAAATACGGAAGTACACCAAATCGCTAAGAAGAGAAGGAAAAATAAGGAGTTACACTTAAATTCTCAAATAGGAGAGTATAATATAGACTATGTGGTCCTCGACTTAGGGTCGGAGGTCAATGCATGATGAAGAAAACTTGGGTACTAATGGGAAAACCTAAGTTGATCTATTCCCCTATCAGGCTCAGGATGGATAATCAGCAAGCTGTAAGCCCCTTTGGTAGACTGGAACATGTCCATGTGGACATCGACAGAGTATGAACATTTGTAGATTTTGAGGTAATTGAGATAGTTGATGACAACTGCCCTTACCCTGCGCTGTTAGGAATTGATTGAGATTTCAATAATTCCACTGTGGTTGATTTAAAGAAAATATGAATGACATTTGAAAGAGATGGCGTTAGGGTCATTTTGCGTTTAGAACCAGATGAAGGTCAGCGATACACATAACCCATCAGAGAGGAAGATCGCGCATATGAACTGGAAAACATATACAAACTAATAGCTAGACAACATGATTACATTAATCATACGGCCGATGGAAACCTAAGTTGGCGAAGTGACAGTGCATGTTCATCAGACTCAGAAGAAGCACTGGAGAACTAATAGAATAAAATGTATGAGGTATCTACAAGAAGATGTGCTAGATTAATTAGAGAAGTTCGTTGGATCGACACAACAATAAGTAACTTACCCACCTTTTATGGTCTGAATCCTTTAGAAACCTTATTGTCAGACTTTGATGAAAGCATACTGATGCAACAAAGATTGTTGGCAATGGATGAGGCCCTGAAAGAAACCCCAACAAGATGGTGGGGGACACAAAAAATCAACATTACAAACTGGATACACTGTCGTACCTTAATGACAGCGCGATTCTCATCACAAGTAGAAGGTTGCGAAGTCCGGTACACAGGTCGAAGCTACCCAAAGGACCATGTGCGAAGCTGGAAGGAATCCTGGAGCAACGTTCCTCAAGAACAGTGGGTACACAAATTCATTAACACACTGGACACGACACCTATCAACTGGTACCTTCAAGCACAGTTGCACCTCATCACTACAGATTGGAAAGGTATGACTCAGAATTTTATAACCACCTTCTTATTTGAAAGTCAATATCCTTCAGTAGATCAAGCATTACAGATTGTGAGACATAAATTATTTGAGGAGGCATCTAGCCTTCCTTTGGAACAATAAGAGGACGAATGGACTGTGCCTCTTCAGAAACTACAAGGTTGTCACAACATCAATGTTGATGAAGACGATGATCCGAGGAAGGTGAACATCACAGAAACAGAAGGATAGAGAGATGTGGAACGACTCGGAGTTGATCTACCATTCATTAGACAACCCATCAAGATTAAAAAAGTCAATATTGGAACCGAGGAGACACTGAATCTTGCAAATGTCAGAGATTATTGGGATGTTTCTACCATTGACAAGATCACAGAACTACTACATGAGTATCGGGACTTGTTTCCAACCAAGTTCACTGATATGAAGGGCATCAAAGGGCCTATGGGAGAGATGAGGATCCCTTTGAAACCAGATGCAAAACCAGTCAAATAGAGATCCTACAGATTAAACCCTAAATATAAGGAGAAAGTGAAGATTGAGCTTGACAGAATGCTTGAAGCAGGGATTATAGAACCTGTCGAAGAATCAGAGTGGATCATCCCTATGGTGGTACAGACAAAAAGACAGGAGAGATCAGGATCTGTGTAGATATTAGGAAGTTGAATGATGCATGTTTTCATGACCCCTTCCCTACGCCATTCATTAACGAAATGTTAGATAATGTGGGAGGCCAGGAAGTATATTATTTTACAGATGGATTTTCAGGATACCATCAAATCCAGATTTCCAAAGAAGATCGCCACAAGACCACCTTTGCAACATAATGGGTGTCTTACTAGTATACAATGATGCCATTTGGATTGAAGAATGCCCCAACCATATTTTCCAGAGTGGTGGTCGAAGCATTCAAGGATTTTTTGCATAAATTTCTTGAAGCATATTTTGATGATTGGATTGTTTTTAGCCTATTAAAAAACCATATTAAATGTCTAAGTCTAATGTTGGATAAATGCAGGCAGTGTCAAATTTCATTGAATTTGAATAAATGCATCTTCTTCTCACCATTTAGAGTGTTTTTAGGTACTATTGTACGCAAGCAGGGATTGCTGGTAGATCCCTCTAAAATTTCAATTATAGTTGATATGCCACCTCCTACATCAGTCAAATAGTTCTGCACTGCACTAGGACATACTGGGTATTATAGGAAGTTCATTAAAGGATATGCCCATATTACAGCACCCAAGGAGAAGCTTCTGAAGAAAGATTGTCAGTTTAGCTGGATAGAAGAATGCTAGTAGAGCTTCGACACACTGAAACAAAAGATGGTCACTACGCCCATTCTGGTTTTCCTAGATTGGACCAAGGAGTTTTATGTACATGTTGATTCGTCTTCTATTTCATTGGGAATTGTGTTAGCACAACCGGGAAAAGGAGACATTGACCACCCGTTAGATTTTTCTAGTAGGAAGCTATCAACAACAGAGGTCAACTACACCACTGCTAAGTGAGAAGGGTTATCCATGGTGTATGCATTGCAGAAATTTCACTACTACTTGTTGGGAGGGCACTTTAAAATGTTTATTGATCACTCTGTGCTCAAATACCTAGTCAACAAACCAGTGTTGGGGGGAAGAATATGCATATGGCTTCTTCTCTTTCAGGAATACAATTTTGAGATCACAGTCAAGCCAAGAAGAATGAACAAGGGTCCTAACCACTTGTCAATCTTGGAACATGGCGAAGAGATGACCAGTTTGGAGGATGAACTACCATATGCACACCTACTAGAAATTAGAAAGATTGATGACCACCTTGTAGAAATAGTCTAGTTCCTGTCAACAGGAATGGCACCTAGTGAGTATATAATCCCTCAGAAGAAACAACTAGTAGTGCACGCTGCAGAATTTTCACTTATAGTTGGACAACTATACAATATGGGACCTAATGAGATACTAAGAAGATGTGTTATGGAGTAAAAACGACTATTGATCCTTCTAGAATCTTATGAGGGAATCATAGGAGGACATTACGCAGGGAAAGAAATTGCACAGAAGGTTCTTAGAACTGGCCTTTGGTGGCCTACCTTACACAGAGATGCTAAAGACTATTATAGAGCCTACGATGTATGCCAAAGAGTTGGAAAATCTTCAAGAAGAGATGAAATTCCATTAGCACCACAACTGAACCTACAAGCATTTGAGAAATGGGCCATTGACTTCGTGGGACCCATAAACCCACCAGGAAAGTGCACATGAACAAGGTACATCTTCACTGTGATAGAATACTTGACCAGATGGGACAAAGCTAGAGAAATTAAGGACTGTAGTGCAACTACAACTGCGCGCTTCATATTCGAAGACATCATAACCAAGTTTGGATGCCCAAAGATCCTTATGAGTGATCAAGGCACACATTTCATAAATAAAATAGTTGAAGCCCTGACTGAGGAAGTTGCAGTTCCTCACCAGAGGAGCACACCTTACCATCCACGAGGAAATGGGATAGTGGAAGCATTCAACAAGATCTTAAAGATAGCGTTGAAAAAAATTTGCAGCGTTAATAGGGATGACTAGGATTTAAGAGTACCGACAGTACTTTGGGCTTATAGAACCACTTGCAAGAAATTAACAATGCAGATCCCCTTCAAGTTGGTGTATGGTCTTGAATTCATTGTCCCAATGGAATACCTGGTGCCAATCCTAAGAATTTCTACCTTTACAGATATGGACGACAATGGTGTTGATCAAGAGAGGCTTGCATAGTTGGTTGAACTCGAAGAAGACAGATTTGTTGTAGGATTCCACCAACAGGTACATAAAGAAAGAGAGAAGGCCTATCATGGCAGGCACATCAAGAGGAAGACATTCAAAAAAGGTGATATAGTATTGGTGTATGACAGTAAGTTCATGAAGCATCCTGGGAAGTTCAGAACGCATTGGCTTGGGCCATATGAGATTGCCTATGTTACAGAAGGAGGATATGCACAATTGAAAACTTTGAACGAAGAATGGAAGGAAGGATTAATGAATGGGAGTCAGTTGAAGTTGTACTATGACAACCAACGACCTCGTAGTTCTAATAAAAAGTAAGAATAAGAGGGTCTAGGTACCAGCTGCAGTTGAAACTGGGTACCAGACACAAAAAAAAAATAAAAAAAATAGTCTGCACAGGGAAGGAGAGGAGGCATAGAGATAAAAGCAAAGGTTGCACTACGCAGTTTGAAGTTGAAGTAAAACAGAATAATCAGATATGAAGTTCCTCGGGATGAGTCACAGGTGAGTTTTGGGGTATTTTTGGCCCTTGGTTATGGAAGCAAGCAAAGATCAAGGAAGAAAAGGAAAAACAAGAACTTCACAGAAGACACAGTGACTGTTATTGGGTCAAAGTGAGCAAAAGAGAAGAAAAGATGGAGCGAAGTCCAGGAAAGCAGGTCATTGGATGAGGAGATCGAGGATGACAGGTTAGCAAGGAATAAGGATCGTGGACAACTCAGCAAGCATAAAAATCCACCATTGGATGCTTTGGAGCACCGCACGAGAAGGAAGGAAAGATAGGATTATGAAGCCCTGAAAACACAGGTCAAGTTGACCTAGGGTTTTAGACATCTAGGGTTTTGACACTTAAGCTTCAACCTAAGGATGTTGGTAATCTATTTTAAAGTATAAATAAAGGACAAGAGGAACTGGGTTGGGTTGGTAAGATAATTTTTGGGATTGTGATTGTTATTGGTATTGAGTAAGAAGTACTGTGAGAGAGAGAAGTGTTAAGAGTGAGATCATTCTGGTATTCTAAGATATTCATCTGGGTGCGAATATCGAGTCCTGCAGCTGGGTGTGCAGGAAGGGAAGAGATCGAGATAAGAAAAGAGAAGATCTATTGGCTAAGAGCATATATCAAAACTGTATGCTTCATCTTAATATATTATAAAGCACAATTGTGTGGACATAGATCTAGAGAGAGGGTGAACCACGTATATATTGTGTCGAGTATGATTGTTTCTCTGTTCTTTGTCATTGATATACTATTATTGCATAGCTATGTTAGATCATATCTATAGTTGTGCGAATTGGATATAAGTTGATAAGTAATATATGCATGTTGTATTGTTCTAGCATTAGATCCACTTGACATTTCCCTTGGTTGTAGACATCTCTGTCCTACAACCCCCCCATAGCTGCCTCGAGTGATATTGCATCTGCTTTGTAGGTGTAGCCGAAAGGGCTAGTAGTTACGTCTTGTTGGTGCGCTCTTGGAGCTGAACCTTGGGTCTGCCCATGTGCCAACAGAAAGCTTCCTGGTGCATTTCGTTCAACTCGTTGAGTTGAAACATTCTTTCATTTTATTCCTTGGTCAAGTTCATCCCTAATTCTGTTTCCATTTAGAATATTCTGATTTGAAATTATGTGGGAAGAAGAACCTATTTCCCATATACTAACTTATACATGGAAAAACTAGTAGTACTCCTCCATGTTTTCCTATAAGCCCATAAGGATTTCAGAAGTCTATCTTCCCAATACTTCTTGTGCATTTGGGTTGTCTTTGTCAGAAGTCCTTCCAAAACATTATTTGTAGACTCCACCTTCCCATTGTCCTATGGACAGTATGGGGAATATTTCACATGCTTGATTAGATACTTTTGAGTAATTGCTTGTACGAACTTGGATGTAAACTGAGTCCGTAACAATTTCTCTAGGTATCTTGAAGCAAGTAACAATATCTTTGAACAAGAAATCCACTATTGATCTTTATGTTGCTTTGAATAAATCATTTTCTTCTACCCATTTTGTAACATAATCAGTGCATACTAAAATGTACTTCCTTCCCTTGGATGGGGGGTTGATCGACCCTACAAAATCCAAGGTCCATATTTCAAAGGTTCTTGTAAGGAATTGCATCTGAAGTGACATCTCATCCACTTGAACCAAATAACCCATCATTTGACGACTGTCACATCCCTAGACATACTTATTGAAATCTCAAAAGAGAGTAGGCCAAAAGTAGCCATAATGGAGGATCTTCTATGCTTTCCTTCCCTCTGGAAAGTGCCCCTTGCAAGGTTCATCATGGAATTCTTTGAGAATGTCGAACATCTCATCCTCTCTCACACATCTGTGAATAATCATATCAAGACCAATGTAAAATAAATCCCCTTTAATCTAGGAGTATGTAGCATTCATTTTAACAATCCTTTTCCTTTCCTTGGGCAAGAAGTGATGTGGAAATTTTATTGTAGTAAGATAATTGGATATGTCTTCAAACCATGGTGAATTAGTAGATTTATCAAATAGATTTTCATCTAGAAAATTGTCATCAATGGGAATATTCTCACCTTTATTATCAAACTTGGAGAGGAAGTTTGCTACTTGATTTTCCTTACCTGGACAATCCACAATGGTGATGTCAAATACATGTAGCATCAACAACGATCTGGTGATTCTTCCATTGATAATAGATTTTTTCATCAAGTACCTAATGGCAGAGTGGTCAATATGCATAAATACTTCATACACTGTGATGTAATGCATGAATTTATTAATTGCATAAACTACTGCAAGGAACTCTTTTCCAGTCACGATGTAATTTAATTAAGCTAGAGATAAATTCTTGCTTATGAAATAAATAACTTAAATGTTTTCCTTTTGACCTAGTAAAACTCCTATAATTGAGTCTAAGGCATCGGTCAAGATATGGAATGGAAGGTTCCATTATGGTCCTCTCAACATTAGGGTTGAGGAGACATTTTCATTGAATATATCAAAGGCACGCTAACATTCATTTTCCAAATAGAACTCAACATCTTTTGTAAGTAATTTGAATAGGGGTATGGATATCTTCGTAAAATTTTCTACAAATCGTCGATAGTAACCTACATGACCTAGGAAGATTCAGACTCCCTTTTGATTAGTCAGAGGTAGCATGCTGGAAATTATGTCTATTTTAGTTGGGTCTACCTTTATTCTTGCAGTTGACACATGGTGACCTAATACAATTCTTCTAGTCATTATCATAGAATATTTTTCATATTTTAATGCAAGATTTGTCTCACTACATATTTTTAGAAATTTTTCAAGGTTAGCCAAAGATTCATCAAAAGTATCACCTACCACAATAAAGTCATCCATATATATTTTCATGCAATAATGTAATAAATCATAAAAAATAACAAGTGTTGCTCACTTAATGTGGTCGATGTGTTACATAAACCAAAGGGAAATATCTTGTAGGCATGTGTCCCCCATGGACACATGAAATTCATCTCATTCTGGTGTTCTGGAGAAAACTAGATCTAGTTATATCCATTGAATCCATCTAGAAAAAAAAAAGTATTTCTTTCCAGCTAGTGTGTCTAGAACTTGGTCAATAAAAGGTAGAGGGAAATTGTCTTTTACGGTATCTTTGTTTAACTTCCTACAATATATGAATACCCACCATTTCCAATTATCTTTAGGAACAATCACTAATGGTGACACCCATTGACTTTCCAAGATGGGATAAATGAAACTGACATTTAAAAGTTTAAGTAGTTCAACTTTCACTATCTCCCTCAAGGATGGATTCATTCTTCTTTGTGATTGTCTGATAGGGGTGACATATTTCTAAATATAGATGTGATGGATGCATTTGTTTGAGTGAATTCCTTTCATATTGGTATATTCCCATGCAAAGGTATCTGAAATTTTTCTTAAAACCTGGATTACTTTCTCGTCCTTTGTACTATATAAGGCATAATTTATGTTTAATGTTTTCTCAAGAAAGATTTCAACAGTCTTATAATCAAATTCAGAAATTGAGTGTACAAGAAATATTGATGAAAAGGCATAGGATAGTTCCTCTTCAGTGTAATTCTCTAGAAATTTTTGTTCAAGAAGACAATTAATAAAATTTTAATGTGAGATGATGATCGCCTCCCAAAATAATATGAAAAATATGGATTAGTGATGCAATGATTAATTAGATTCTCGTTAGTATTTTCCTTAAGGATGATGGCTTCTAAAATAGTAAGAATAGGTTCTTCATCAAGCCATTGTTTGCATTCAATTTCAATTGTTGGTCTAGCACGAGATATAGGATAATTTGTTTGGTCTTAGTGCCATGTGTAATTGTCATATTCCTAGACCTACAGCCGATGAAAGCATCAACTATGGCCAACCATAGTCTCCCAAGGATCAAAGGGTGCCCACCCAAATTGGTTTTGGGTTGTATGACATAGAAATATATTAGGTACTCCCATGATTCTAGCGCGACATTCAAATCTTCCAAAATACCCTCTAGCCTAAGTTTACATCGACTAGTCAGTTCAAACATAGCGGGTGTAGGGAGGATATTATGAAGTCTCAATTGATTTAATTTTTATAATTTCATTACATTTATGGTTTCCCCCAAGTCGATTAGGGTGTTTGTAATGGGAGTCCCATTGATAAATATTGTGACTACAAGATTTATGGGGTCCACATATTTTTCTGCAATGATTTCAGAGGACACAAGGCTTGAAAATTTCCCTACGACTTGGATGGTTGGGGGGTCATTTTTTCATCTACTTGGATTCTTAATGCACAACTATATAACTATTTTAGTTTATATGGGGATTCCATTTATTGCTTGTATCAAGGGTATATTAATACAAATATTCTTCAGTTATAACATCAAATCAAACTCAGATGGTATAATTGATTTTTTTAGTGCCATCCTCTCTAGAAAAGGAGGCTAATTAGATTGTAATTAGACAATGGTTCCATCATTTTACTTCTACTACATGGAGGTTGGATGGGGCAAGGACAGGTGGTTGTATCCGGAGAACATAGGGGGTTGTAGCCTCCTTCTGGTTGTAGCCAGAGAATTGGGGAGTTTAATATTTCCTCAGGTAGTAGCCTGAGAAACTAGCGGGTAGGAGACTCCTTCCAGTTGCAGCTGGAAAACAAAGTAAGTTGGTGCTTCCAACGAATGTAATTCTTAAAGACATATAAAAAAAAGAGTTATGTGGTTTTCTCTCTCTTTGGGTTTCCACATAAAAACACTGGTGTACAATGTATGTGTATGAATGCTCATTTGTTCATTGTTTATTTACTCTGCAACTATTAGATGATAATTATACATTGATATAAAACTTGCATTTTATGGTGAAAAAGGATTCAATTGCTATATTATTTATTTACCCCCCCCCCCTTCTCAGTAATCCAACACAGGAGCTTCCCTACTTTGAAAACTCAATAAAGTTGGATCCTTTGTTGTCGACTTCCCTTGACTTGTTTGTCCAGAATCTAATTTCAGGATTCTTGTTGCATGCAGTCAGGGTTGAGCTCTGTTGGTGTCAACTGTTCTCCTACCTCTGAGGTGTCTAATACTGGTGGGAAATATGGTCGAAGGAGAACCACGTTGAACACTGGGTGCAAGACAAGGAAAGGAGGAACGTCGAGCTCAAAAACATTGTCACCCACAACCTTGGTGATGGTGTAAGGTCCATAATGGAGTGGGAGAATCTTCTGATGGGGCTCTGTAAAGTGTTCTTTATGCAAGTGCAACCAAAATTTGTCGCCCAACTAAAACTTATGTGGCACCCGATGTTGATCATGGCACTTCTTGTACTTGGCATTAGACTTCTGTAGAATATCTTGAACCTGTTGGCGGATGTGTTGGATCCGCTCAATGAACCGAGTGGATTTTTCAGCCTCAGTTGGAGCAAGGAATGAGTTAGCCGAGGTGTCCGCAAGGGGTAGTGCAACATCCATGGGACCCAATGTTTGGAATCCCAACCCGACCTGAAAGGGGTTGTGTCCAGGTGAGATATGTAGGGCTCGATTGTAGTTATGATGAACATAGGGAATAATGTCATCCCATGTGCGAGGGTGCTTGGAATTGTACATGTGTAGGATATGCACAATCATCCGATTGACGACCTCAGTTTGGCCATCTGTTTGGGGGTGGAAAGTAGTGGATTTGGTGAGCTTGGTGTCCAGCAGTGACCAGAGAATTGACTAGAATGTGCTGAGGAACCAAATTTCTTGATCTGAGACAATGGTTTGTGGGATTTCAAAATGTACCCATACTCGTTCAAAGGATAGTTTGGCAGTGGCCTCTGTTGTGATGCTCTTCCTATAGGTGGCCAAAATCGCCATCTTGGAAAAGCGATCAACAACAAAAAAAACACAGTCATTTCCCCTCTCGGTGGATGGAAGGCCCCACATGTAGTCCATTGAGATGGATTCCCATGGCCCATCAGGAGTAAGCAGAGGGGTGTACATGCCCTGTTTCTTAGTGGTCGGTTTGGAAATAGCAAAGGAAGTGTAGGACCTGATATAATTTCCCACATCCTATCAAAGTTTCGGCCAATACATATGTTTTTGTAGTATTTCCACTATCTTTTCGACGCCATAGTGTCCTGCCACCTGACTCTAGTAGATATGGCCCATATGGAACAACAACTTTTCCTGAAGATGGAAATTAGCGATAACTGAGTTTGGACCCAACATTTGGTAGGTGGTGGTGAAATCAGGTCTATCTCATAGAGATGGGGCCATCCAAAGGTCTTGTGGCTGCAAGAGTCTATCACCGTGGTGAGTGTCGCGACCGAAGGTCCGCTGAGGAAATCAACGACTAAGTTGGTACTTCCTTTTTTATACTTAATGTTGAGGTGGGGATGCTGCAAGTATGTGGACCACTTCTGATGGCGGTCGTTCTTCAATTTTCCTTACGTCTGCATGAACTGTGGTGGATTATGATAAGTGTGGATGGCTGTCTCCTTCCCAAGAATGTAATGTCTCCACTTGCGATAGGATTTCACAATGGAGTACATTTATTTGTCATAAGTAGGTTACTTACAGATATCATCTGATAGTGTCTCACTATGATAGGCCATATGGTGGCCATGCTGAGTGAGAACGACGCCCAGAACATAGTATGAAGATTTTGTCTTGATATCAAAGGGTTGTTGCAGGTCGGGTAATGAAAGTACTAGGGCTTAGCAAAAGTGTTTCTTCAAATCATCGAACACTTGTTGTTGGGACAGGCCCACACAAATATTTCCTTACCACCACCCCTGGTTACTTGGTTGAGGGCCCATGCAATATGGGAGAATCCCAACATGAACCCGCTATAGAAATTGGCAAGGGCTAAGAAGATTTGAAGCTAAGTGAGTTTGGTTAGGGATGGCCAGTCACATATGAGTTAGATCTTGGTTGGATCGACATGTACACCATGATGATCAATGATGTAGCCCAGGCAATGGACCTTCTCCATGCCAAAGGAGCATTTTTCCAAGTTGGCATATATCTTGTGTTGTTGTAGGGTGTGCAGAACTTGTTGAATATGTTGCAAGTGTTCCTCCCAAGTCTTGTTGTAGATGAGGATGTCATCCAGATACACCACTACAAATTTATTGGTGAATGGTCACAGGATATCATCCATCATCATCGTGAAAGTTGTTGGAGAATTTTTCAAAACAAAGGGCATGACCAACCATTCAAAAAGACCTTCTTTTGACTTGAAGGCAGTCTTCCATAAATATTTTTGTTCTGTTGGGACCTAGTGGTAGCCAAACTACAGATCAATATTACTAAAGTACTTGGCCCCCGTGAGCTAATCAAGGAGGTTTTCGATTCGGGGAATCGAGTATCGGTTCCTGACTGTGATTTTATTCAGGGCCCAGTAATCAATGCAGAGTCGCTAGGTCTCATCTTTCTTCTGCACCAACACGATTGGTCTCCCATAAGGTGATGAGCTGGTGTTACACATCAAGAATACTCACTTTGATAGTGTCACAAGTGTCGTCATTACAAAGGTCGCAAGTGTCACATTTTCCTCACAAGGTCGCAAGTCTCGCATGTTGCTCACAAGTGTCACAAGTGTCAAAGAAAGCATGCTTCCATGATGCCTATGTCATGCCTATAACGACATGAGAAGGACACTTGAAACACCTCAAACATTTTATTTAGAAGAGGAGAAATGAGTCAGCAAGCTTGCAAACCTTTTTCCATCTGAAAGCACCTCAAAAACTAAGTTTTTGGAGTGTTATAAAGCTCCTTTGGCCCTTTTGAGGGAGCGCTGGTGCCCCCCTTAAGCCTACCGAGGAGCGCTACAATTCTCTGATGCCCCTTTTGAGGGAGTGCTACCTATTCTGGGTAGTAGTTAAGTTGTTGAGATGAATGGGGGAAGGATCCTTTCATTCTTGGAAGGCAGTTGGATTCGAATCCCTAGTCCAGCCATGATCTTAGGGCAGATCCTCAACTGAAGGAGGAAAATCCTCACCTTCCCCAAGGATATATCAAGTTGTTGAGCCTCTCCAAGGCTATATAAGCAAGCTTTCTAATGGTGAAAGGGGACTGGAAAGGGAGAATCACACCAAACTTATGATCTCATAAGTGGTGCTGGAACAAAGATATTTTGGAAGCAAGAGACCTATGATCACATAGGGAGAAATCAGTGAAGCTGTCATCATTTGGATCATGGATCTTTTGAGCAAGGGTTAGACAAGGAGGACTTAATAGAGCTACTACAATCAATCCACGGCTGTAAGAAATGTTTTGTCCTCATTAATATAATTTGCTTGGCCTGTTCCTTTCTAATTCATGTTCAATCTCACATGAATTTGTCTCTTTAGTAGATAGACCTATTTCGGACTAATCTTAATAGAGTAGGAAGTGGTCATACTTTGTTTGTTTACAGGGCTTATCGAAGAGCGAAAGATTGGAGCTCAACTCAAAGCGTCCAGGGACAAACACCGGTAAAAGGTACTTCTTTTCTCCTTCCTCCTCACACACTAGTCCACCTAGATCTAAAAGGAAGTCAGTGACCATGATAAGCACTTTCTGTCTTAGAGTTAAGAGTCTAGCTCTTTGAGGCGATCTACCTATCCGCAGGGAGATTTTCCTTCAATAGAAATTGGCGACTCCACTGGGGAGGCCTTGAATCGAAACTTTTGGTTTTGATTTTTCCTCATAGACCTTGTATTACTCTTTGATTGATGTCAGACCTTGTTCACCCCTTTATATCTGATTGCATTTGCTGATCGACCCTTCACTCCATCACACTCAGCTTGTTTGTCAAAATTTGACTGAATTTTAAGGTTTTTTGGACATTTCTGTGAGTTTTTGGGCACTAGCGCTCCCCTGCCTTGTTATCAAGGCACCAATGCTCCCTTAGAGTGTTGGAAAGAGCTTTATAATGCCCTGGTGTCCCTTACACCAGAGCGCCAGCCCCTATTTTCACAAAATCCCTTCAAAAAATTACATTTTTGAGGTTAAAAACCTTGTTTGTTCACTTACTAAGCTATTTTGTGACTCAATGATTCTTCCTTTGACCTTTTACATGCTTCCTCATGAGAATTAAACACCTTGTTGTTCATATTTTATTCCCTTCTTCATTCTTTTTGAGTTTTTGTTGTTGAGAGCTTGAAATCGATCCCTTGCTTTTTTCCTCTCCTATCCAACTGAACAAGAACTCTAGTGAAGGACATTTGAAGTCTGTAACTCTTCTCATTTGGTTCTTTGAGGTCATATAATCCAATCTCTTTCTCCTTCCTTTTGCGTTTTTTATTTTCTTTCTCTTGTTTGATTGCAAAAGGGTGTGTTGTTTGTTTGAAATCTGTGTTTTCCTATTCGAATCGCCTTGATCTGAAAGGGTAGTTGGAAGGAGAAATTTTGCATTGAATTGATTATCAGTCGCATACAAATGAAAAAAGTACATATTAATGATTAGTTTGCATTGTTGAAATGTTGCAGCATCATATTGGATTTGATTGAGAACAAAATTGATTGAGGGAATTCCTTATCAAGTGTTTGATAGTGAAAACGACTCTTCCTCTTTCCCTTAAATAGGTATTCATTGAAAAGAAACGATTGTTTATCATACTGCATGTATATTTTTGGGAATTAAGTCACCATTCCATCAATTTCACTTTCGTACACCCTTTGAGTAAACAACAACCATTAAAATCAATGCTTAACTAAAATTTATCAGACTTTTTACATCTTTGTTAGCAAACCTACATTACTTTAAGGTGTAGGGCTTTGGAATAGGTTGAAAGGATAACTTTCCAAAGCTATCAAACAAACTTAGTATCTTGCGGTAGGGAGAGTTAAATCCAATTGTCGTATTAGTCTGTCTGGGATCCCCCTCTCACACAGGAGTTACACACGAGGTTGCATTCGGGTGAGTTACAGAGATTATCCCTCCGTGGCCCAACTATTTGTAGTGGTTGGGTCATGAATTGGGGGTCACTGGAAGGTATACCCAGAATGTTGAGTGGAAGCCTTTCAAGTTGATTTCGAACGTGTTATCCTACCCATACGTTCCAACTGGACTATTGACTATACCCGCCCAAGGGCTAACTACGATTTGGTGACCTTAGTAGCCACAATCTTTAGGGTCTCACACAAGGTGACGGTGAAGAGAAGTCTCACTGTACCTGGAATAGACGTTGGTCAAAATCACTCGGGCTCCTTGGAGGGTAAATCCGCAATTACTGCGTGGAAGCTTGCCCCAAGGTGTAAGTCCATTAAGTAGGTCGCCAACGTAACTGATCCACCTGCTCTATCCCCGCCCCTTCCTATTTTGATCTCGCGACGTTGGATTTCATCACCAACTATTGGTTTCATCGTAGGAAGGTTTGTTTGATTGATTGCTTCTTAGATTCGTAGCATGTGTTGTTTGTTTTACTTAGTGGACCTTAGGTCGAGTCAGTGATAATGGCATCGAATCCCGGGAGTACCAATGGAGGAACCCCATCTTCTAGGGAACCTTATATCTTTCCTTCATTTGGAAACTTTGGTAATCCATATGTTGCTACACTGAGTCTTCCAGGACTCACTATTGGATTACCAGTTTGGTTGTTCCCCACTCCGGTGATCCCGAATTCTCCCAATGTGTCAGCTGCACCTAATACTTTGGATGTCAATACACCACCCACACATAAACCTCGTGTCAACTTTTTTCCTTCTTCGTCCATCAAGACTCATTCCATTTCTCCTTCTTCGCCTAGTGAAATCTCTAAAGCAAGTAGCCAGGTTGATCAAAAGACGAAGAAACAGAAAGAGAAGAAGAAGAAGAACATGAAAATGACAAAGACCCCAACAACATCAGATGTTGGCTCTAAGAAACCAGTTACTGTTAATAGTACTGGGAGTGTTGATGAGGTCAACAAGATTAAAATTAAGAATCCAAAACCCAAATTCCATTGCAGCCTTTGTAAGGGTGACCACTTTCTGAGGGATTGCCCCGGTCTTACCCAGGTCTTAGAAATGTGGTCCTCCACGTCATTGGCCTCTATCGGTCATGTCGATGATACCCCATCAACTAGTGATGTTCAAGTTGGTAAGAAGAAGCAAACTATCAAGTTCCCTTGCATGTTAT
>JASDQU010948153.1:538-13238 GCA_032191745.1 Picea mariana
GACTGCAGTTTTAAGTTGGGCTCAACTAACAACCTGTTTATTAGGGTGACATCCATTTCTCTTAGCTGTGAAATTTCTATTTGAATTTCACTCAAATTTTCTCTAAAATTTAATTGATGTCTTACAATATTAATCTGTCCCAGAAGCCCTGTACAATTGCCTTTTCCAATGTTTAATGACCTTTTGTCTAAGAGATCAAAAACTTCTTCGTAGTCATCTATGATTTCTTTGACTATTCTTTTGCTTTCAGCTATGTTGGTTTCCCATAGCTTGAGCATGATGTCGCCTCTGATTTGCTCTGTGGCTGATATTTTCGTAGTTTTGGATGTCTCTTCACTTGCCGAATATATGATTGTCTTTTGGAGAGTAACCCTTGCTGCTATTTTGTGAAGTTCAGACTCCGCTATGTCCCAAAGTTTGTTCTCAGAATCATGCAGGAAGTTCTTAATTTTGTAATCTAGATTCTCGAAGATTTGCCTCCAAGATTTGATAGAATCAATAGAGTGGGGTGTGGTATCAGCTACAACATCTCCTTCTATACCTGTGTTTTCAATAGTTCCCTCAACTTTCTTAAGTACCCTCTTAGGTGCCATAGCGTTCGCACTAGATTGAAAACCTATTTGCAGACGAGAAAATCTATAAGCCTGAATGAACACAACTCACTCACGATTGTAAAAATGAGAATAAAATTCGAAATACAGAGCCTTTATTTCCTTTAATTTCCTTTAAACGAACGTACTGAGACAGGGGGTAAGACTTTAATGCCTTAATGAAAAAAGATATGTTTATTGATGCGCAATTAAGTTCAAAATATATTTATTCATCCGTTACAGATATTCTCATATATCGGCGATTTCAAAATGGAGTTTCGAAACAACTGTTTTATGAAACACCGAAATGCGAAATGCGAAAATGAGTTTAATGATTGTTAATCATGTTTTAGAACGACTTAATTAAAGTTTTAGACTTTGTTTTAGATTTTCTGATCTCGCATTTCGTAGTTTCGAGGATCACACACCCAAGAGATATGTCATATGCAACCCCCGAATTGCGAAATCGCGAAAAGGAGTTTAATGATTGTTAATCATGTTTTAAAACAACTTATTAAAGTTTTAGACTTTGTTTTAGAGTTTATGATTTCGCATTTTGGAGTTTCGGGGATCACACACCCAAGAGATATGTCATATGCAACCCTTGAATTATGAAATCACGATAAGCTTAACTTTGGTGTTTAATCGTCATATTAACTTTAATTAATCAAGATTTAGAAATTAATTTCTGGTTTTCGAAAATCAAGAATCGGGATTTCAAGGATCTATATTTCGAAAACGCTTTGTTAACAGGAAACTCGAACTGCAATAGATTTATGATTCATTAATTATGATTAGGGGTTTACTTAATCACACTTAGAGGGAACTTTATGAAGAACACGTTAGGACACGTAACATTCGCTCTTCCCTTTTATTGTTTCTTTGCAATGAAACCTCTTTCAAGATTTCGGCACCAGGGTTTTGGAGTTGTTGGCTTCGGAATTGGCAACTTCATGAAACGCCGAATCCCAAATTAAAAGAATTTTTTTTTTTTTTTTTGTTTTTTTTTTCTTTTAGTTAAGGGCGGCTCCATACTAGAAAAATATGAAGTTTTAGGTTATAGATAAAATGTTTAAACCTTGTTTCAATAGGTACGATGAGCCCAAGACCTTGACTGAAGCCATCAGGAAGGATAAATACCTGTATGAGCAAGGACAGGGAAGAGAATTCTTGCAAAAATCTTGGAAGGATAAGAGGAAGGAGAAGTCTGATCAAAGGAGGAAAGGATTCAAACCTCCCTTCAATAGGAATGAGCCTAACAAACATCATCAAGATCAGTATGCTAAGGGTGAATCCAAGGAAGAAGACTCCTTGGGAAAAAGAGCAAGACCACCTATCCAATGTTTGGCACAGGGGCAGACCCAGGGTTCAGTTCTAATATCTCACCAACAAGCCCTAACTATTGTCCCTTTCGTCAACACCTGCGAAGTAGATGCAGTCTCACCCGAAGTGGCAATAGGGGGTTGCAAGACACAGGTGTCTACAACCAGAGGAAATGCAAAATGGATCCAACACAATAATAGCACAACATCTAGGTATAATTTACTAGCTTAAACCTACTTCGCATAGTTATATCTCAGATCTAACACAATGATGCAATAACAGAATAATCAGAAGGCAAAAGGACACAACATCAATCACATAGAACAACAAGATATATGTAGTTCACCCTCTCCCTAGGGATACGTCCACAGAACAGTGTTTCTTGATATTATATAAAACATACAGTTCTATCTGTGCTCTTAGATTATAGATCTCTCTCTTCTTCTCTCTCTCCTTCTCCCCCCTCACTATGCACCCAGTTGCAGGATTGATCTTCGCACCCAACTGAAGATATTACAATACCATAAAGCTCTCACACTCTACACTTCTCTCTCTTCACAACAATAATCACTCTACCACAATCATAGTCTCAACAACCCATAACCCGAGCTCCTAACACCAACTCCTCTTCTCCCATCTAGGTTCTTATTTATACATTACAATAGCTTCTCGGACATCCTTAGGTCAAAAACTAGGTGTCAAAACCCTAAATACCAAAACCCTAGGTGTCTAAAACCCTAGGTCAACTCGACCCACGTTTTTCAGGCTTTGCCAGCCTGTCTTTCCATCTTTCCTGCGAGGTAATCCAAAGCATATATTGGTGGCTTTTTCCCGCTTGTTGAGTTGTCCACAATCCATCTTACTTGYTGATCTGTTCTYCTCGATCTTCTCATCCAATGGCTTGTTTTCCCTTACTTCGCTCTTTCTTTTCTTCTTCTTTAACTACTTCAACYTGATCTCAGTCAATGTGCCTTCCACGCAGTTTGCAGTTCGCCTTTTCTTCCGTAATCTTCACTTTCTTCCATAACCAAGAGCCAACAGGCCCCCAACACTCACCTGTGACTTGTCTCGAGGCACTATAGATCTGAATATTTTGTTTCACTTYGACTTCAGACTACACAGTGCAGTCTGTGATTTCTTCTCAGTTCCTCCCCACTGTGTGCAAAYTGYCTTTTCTGTGTCTAGTACCCAGTTTCAACTGCACTTGGTACCTAGACCCTTCTTCTTCTGGTTCTATCGAGAGCTGCAAGGCAGTTGGTTKTCATAGTAAAATTTCAACCGGCTCCCATTCACCAAACCTTCCTTCCATTCTCCATTCAAAGTCTTCAACTGTGCAGCTCCTCCTTCTRTAACATAGGCCACCTCATATGGCCCCAACCAATGTGTCCTGAACTTCCCTGGATGCTTCATGAATTCGTTGTCATATACCAATACAAGATCTCCTTGCTTAAATGATTTCTTCTTGATGTGTCTATCGTGGTAAGACTTCTCTCGTTCCTTCTATACCTGTTGATGGAAGCTTGCAATAAATCTCTCTTCTTCTATCTCTACCAACTGCGCAAGCCTGTTTTGCACAACACCAGTGTCATCCATATCTATGAATGCTGTAATTCTTAGGCTAGGAACTAAATATTCCATAGGTACCACTGCTTCTAGAACATAAACCAACTTAAATGGTGTCTACATTGTCAGCTTCTTACAAGTGGTTCTATAGGCCCATAACATTGCTTGTACTCTTAAATCCTAGTCATCTATGTTCACACTGCAAATCTTCGTCAACGCAGTCTCCAAGATCTTGTTGAAAGCTTCAACTGTACCATTTTCCTGCGGGTGGTATGGAGTGCTCTTCTGATCATGAAMTTCAAATTCCTGAGTCAAGGATTCTATCATCTTATTAATAAAATGTGTACCTTGGTCACCCATGAGGATCTTCGGGCATCCAAACCTAGTTATGTTATCATCAAATATGAATCGYGCAGYTGTAGTTTCACTACAATCYTTAACTTCTCTTGCTTCTTCCCATCGGGTMAAATACTATGTCGCAGTGATGATGTATCTTTCTCATGTGCGCTTTCTTGGTGGGTTGATAGGTCCCACGAAATCAATTGCCCATTTTTCGAATGCCTATAAGGTTAGCTGGGGTGATAAAGGCATCTCATCTCTTCTGGAAGGTTTCCCAACTCTTTGGCATACATCACAGGCTCTGTAGTATTCCTTAGCATCTCTGTGTAAAGTGGGCCACCAGAGGCCAGCTCTCAGAACTTTCTGTGTTGTTTCTTTTTCTGCATAGTGTCCTCATGCGATGCCTTCATGTGCTTCTACCAGAATTAGTGGTCTTTCTGCCTCCATAACATATCTTCTCAAGATCTCATCAGGTCCAATCTTATATAGTTGTCCAGCTATAAGTCAAAAATCTGCAACACGAACTACTAGTCGTTTCTTCTGAATGATTATATATTCACGAGGTGCCATTTCTATTGACAGGAACTGATCTATCTCAGCGAAGTGATCGTCAACCTTCCTGATGGACAACAACTGTGCATCTGGCAGTGTATCCTCCAAACTAGTAGGTTCCTCTCCATGTTCTAATCTAGATAGGTGGTCAGGTCCCTTTTTCATTCTCCCCGGCTTGACCACAATTTCAAAATCATATTCCTGGAATAATAGTAGCCATCTGCATATTCTTCCCCCCAACACTAGCTTGTTGACTAGGTATTTCAATGCAGAGTGATCAGTGAACATTTTAAAGTGTCCTCCCAACAAGTAGTGATGAAACTTCTATAGCACATACACCATGGTTAAACCTTCTCTCTCAGTGGTAATGTAATTTATCTCAACCGTTGAGAGCTTCCTGCTAGCAAAGGCTAATGGATGGTCAATATATCCTGCTCCTAGTTGTGCTAACACTACTCCCAATGCAATAGAATATGCATCGACATGCACATGAAATTCCTTACTCCAATCTGGAAAAACCAGAATAGTCACAGTAACCATTTTCTGTTTCAATGTGTCGAAGCTCTGCTGGCATTCTTCTATCCAGTTAAACTGACAATCTTTCTTCAAAAGCTTCTCCATGGGTGTTGTAATTTGTGCATAGACCTTAATGAACTTCTTGTAGTATCTAATATGTCCCAGCGTGGTGCGCAGTTTTCGTACTGAAGTAGGGGGGGGTAGATCAACAATAATGGCAATCTTGGGTGGGTCTACCAGAAACCCCTTCTTACAAACAATATGACCTAGCAGCACTCCAAAGGGTGAAAAGAAAATGCATTTATTTAGGTTTAGGGAAATCTGACATTGCCTGCACTTATCCAACATTAGTCTTAAACATTCAATATGATTTTGAAATAAGCTAAAAACAGTCCAATCATCAAAATAGGCTTCCAGAAATTTATGTAAAAACTCCTTGAATGCTTCGGCCACCACCCTAGAAAATATGGCTGGTGCATTCTTCAGTCCAAAAGGCATCATTGCGTACTGGTAGGATCCCCATTATGTTGCAAATGTGGTCTTATGGCGATATTCCTTGGCAATCCTGATCTGATGATAACCCAAAAATCCATCGGTGAAGGAATAGACTTCCTGTTCTCCCACATTATCTAACACTTCATCAGTGAACGATGTAGGGAATGGATCATGTAGACATGCATCATTCAATTTCCTCAAGTCTACACAGATTTTGATCTCTCTTGTCTTCTTGTCTTGAACCACCATAGGGCTAATCCATTTTGACTCTTCAACAGGTTCTATGATTCCTGCTTCCAACATTCTGTCTAATTCAATCATAACTTTTTGCTTATATTTGGGATTCAATATGTAGGGTCTCTGTTTGACTTTCAATATGTAGGGTCTCTGTTTGACTGGCCTTGCATCCAGTTTCAAGGGGATCTTCATTTCTCCCATGGGCCCTTTAATTCCCTTCATATCAGTGAACTTGGTTGGAAACAAGTCTTGATATTCATGCATTAATTCTGTGATCTTGTCAATAGTGGCATCACCCTAGTAATCTCCAACATTGGCCAGCTTAGGTGCTTGATCTGTCCCAATATTAACTTTCTTGATTTTAATCGGTTGTCCAATAAAAGGTAATTCAATTCATGGTCCTTCTATGTCTCTCTGTCCTTCTGTTTCTATGATGTTCACATTCTTAGGACCATCGTCTTCATCGGCATTGATATTGTAACATCCTTACAATTTCTGAAGAGGCGCAGTCCATTCATCCTCTTCTTGGTCAACAGGGAGGTTAGGTGCCTCCTCAAATACTTTCTGTCTCATAACTTGTAGATCTTGATCTACCATAGGGTGTTGACATTCAAATAAAAATGTAGCTACAAAATTATGAGTCATACCTTGCCAATCTGCAGTGGTGAGGTGAAGTTCCACTTGAAGATACTAGTTGATAGGCGTTGTGTCCAACGTGTTAATGAATATATGCACCCACTGCTCTTGAGGAATGTTGCTCCAGGCTTCCTCACAACTTTGCACATGGTCTTTCGGACAACTTTGACCTGTGTATCTAACTTCGCACCCTTCTACTTGATCTGAAAGATGCACCGTCATCAAAGTGAGACATTGCACCCAGCCCACGATGTTCTACTTATGTGTTCCCCACCATCTTGTTGTCATTGCTTTCAAGGCCTCATCTAGTGCCAACATTCTTTGTTGTACTGGTACAATTTCTTCAAATTCCAATAAGAAAGTTTATAAGTGATTCAAACCATCAAAGGTGGGAAAATTACTTACTGTTGTGTCGATCCAATGAACTTCTCTGGTCAATCTAGCACATCTACGTGCATAAACTTCATACATTTTGTTTTTCTAGTTCTCTAGTGCTTCTTCCAAATCTGATGAACATGCGTTGTCACTTCGCCAGCTTAAATTCCCATATGCTGTAGGATTAATGTAATCATGTTGTCTTGTTGTCAATTTGTATATATTCTCTAGATCATATGCGCGATCTTCTTCTCTGATGGGCTCTGTGTATCTGCGAACTTCATCAGGATCCATAGGTACAATAACCCTAAGGCCATCACCTTCAAATTCCATTCTTCTTTTCTTTAAGTCAACAACAATAGAATTATTGAAATCCCAATCAATTCCTAACAACGTGGGATAAGGACAGTTGTCATCAACTATCTCAATTACTTCGAAGTCTACAAACGTTCTCACCCCGTCGATGTCCACAGGGACATGTTCCAGTCTTCCAAAGGGGCTTACTACCTAATGATTAGCCATCCTAATCCTGATAGGGGAATAGATCAACTTAGGTTTTCCCATCAGTTCCCAGGTCTACTTCGTCATGACATTGACTTCCAACCCTAAGTCGAGGACCACATAATCTATATCATAATCTCCAATCTGAGCATTCAGGTGTAGTTCCTTATTTTTCCTTCTCTTTTTAGATACTTGATGTACTGCTCTACTCAATAATGGATCTACCTTTCCTAGCTCATACTATCTGATCAAATTTTGTAGTTCTTGTACAACTCTTTCATCCTGTATCAAATTAATGCAAGTGCATAGGAATTCCATAAGCTTACTTACCTCTTTGCCTTCTCTGGGTGAAGCAGAATGATCAAATGCCAGAGACATTCCACATTCTCTTACTTATGGTTGTGTCTTTGATGAAGAAGCCTGATCTCTTCCGAATTCTTTTCTTGCCTCTTCAAATGTCTGTTTCTCTTTCCTTGGATCAAACTCTTGTGTCTTCTCTGTAGCTCTTCTGACCCTTGATTCCTCTGTAGTCTGCCTTGGGGTCACTCTGTCTTCTCCTATAGCAACGCCTCCTCTAGTGATAACAGTGACTCTGGGATCCACTTCACAAGGTTCTGCTGAAATTAGTTGTACTTGTTGGTTTCCCCCTCGTCTCCCATGAAGCTTGGCTAACAACGTAGGAAAATATTCTATGACATGTTCAAATGAGTTGCAGTAACTACAAGTGGTACAAGGGTTCTGACAGTCCCTTGCCAAGTGACTTGGTTGTGCACAGTTATAACAAATGATCTGACCTCGACCTCAACCTCGACCCATGCCTCCTCCTCGTCCTCTTCCTTTGAATCCACCATGAGGGTTGAAGTTTCCTCTTCCTGGGGAATTAAACTGCAGTGTTTCCCTCTTACTGCATCTCTCCTTGAATCCTATATGTATCTCTTGACCTTTCATGCAAGAGATCACAAGCTCTACAGTCTTTCTCATCATGCCCCATAGACTTACAGTATGTGCAGTAAATATTTGTAGGTGTCTAAACATATTTTTGCATGTAGTAGCACTCACCAGGGCGATGTTTATTTCTACATATCTCGCACCAAGCTAGAGTAACCTGCTTCAAAGGGCTCGGAGCTCTAGAAGCCAAGTATTCATGAAATAGGGGACAATTCTCCTTATCATGACCTTCTGACTTGCATATGATACACCAGATGTCTTCTCTTTTATATTTTCCCTTGTCCTTCTTCATATCCTCGACCTGTAAAAATAAGCTAGTTAGATGACTCAATATTTGACTCATACCTGAGCTAGATTCTCCCATAGGGGATGATTCTAGTTTCATGGCGATCTCCAATGCCTCAACCTGCGAAGCAACCTTCTTYTGCATCAGGGGGACTCTGATGTGTGGTAGGAGGGAAACAATGAACCATTCCTTGTTCTGCTCATCCAGAATTTGAAAACTCAACCGACATGTCAAGGTCTTAAAACTTTGATCAAACTCCCAAATAGGTTCAAATACTTTCTKCTTGATTTCTTTCAGCTCTGTAATGCACTGTGACTTCAACTTGGGCTTMTTGAATTCGGAAATCAAAGCAATCTTAATGACATTCAATGGTTTCAGCTATGAAAATCCTTGGACGAATTTCATGTACCAGCTCAGTGCGCAGTCTCTTAGGGTAGTACTAAACTGAKCTCTCTCAATTACTTCATCAGTGACATTCTTAATACTCCACACAGCCTCACATAAAAACCAGTGTTGATCAGGATCTTCAGATCCAACTCCCCTGAAGGTGGGTAACCTCATCTCATCTGCCATAGATCTTCGTAGGTTTCCTGACTGAGTATAGGTTGAACTGCTTGTAATAGTGCTCTGGGTGCTCTGATAACTTTGACTACTTTGGTTACTTAACGCTGCTAAAACAACAGGAGGAGTAATAGTACTTACTTCGATAGTCAGTGCAGTTCCTGAAGTCTTTTATTCTTCTCGGTGAGGTTCTTCAGTCTTCCCTTCCTCTGCCCGAGCGAACTCTCTGAATGTTCTTCATTCAATAACTCTTATTCTTCTCCACTGTAGAACCCTTCTTCCTATGCTGGTGGTTCGTGATTCTGCTCAAACAAGTTCACTAGAGGAACTTCTCTGAAGGTTCTCTCACTGCGCCTATGTCTAACCTCTATGTCGTTGTCGCTGTGTGAATTCTTGAACATTATCTTTTCAATCTAACACACTATTGTTCTTCAAGATGTTCTTCTCATGCAAGAGCATCTTGATTTTCAACTTCAAAAAGTGTAAAAATTTTCCTCTCTATCCCTTAAAGAAATATCTCTCTGCTTGGATATATGACTCTACCCTGTCAATAGAAAACTCAGTGATGTACCCTCCAATGGTGCTATCAAACCAATGATCTATTGTTCTTGACACGGTGTTATCAACTCTCTTGACCTTCTTGATCAGCTCTGACATCCAAACCATAGGCGGTCTAGATCTGATCTCAAACTGGGTATCTGTTAATCTGGATAACCACTCATATAGCTCCTTATGAATTCCTCCAAAGAAAATCTTGTGTATATCGGTAAAGATATACTTTCCCAACCAGTCCTTTGTGTTAAGATTAGGGTTCTTGTTCTAGGCTTCTACGAAGTCCTTTTATTGTTGTTTTATCCACTTCTGAATCGTTKTCTTCRATGGAAACCACCTTGACATTCCCTCAAAAAGATCTTGGTCCCAACAACAGAACCATTTGTTGGCACAGGAGCAGACCTAGGGTTCAGTTCTAACAGCACACCAACAAACCCTAACTATTGTCCCTTTCGGYAACACCTGTGAAGMAAATGCAATCTCACCCGAAGTAGCAATAGGGGGTTGCAGGACACAGATGTCTACAACCAGAGGAAATGMAAAATGGATCCAACACAATAATAACACAACATCTAGGTATTATTTACCAACTTAAACATACTTCGCATAGTTATATCTCAGATCTAACACAATGATGCAATAACAGAATAATCAGAAGGCAAAATGACACAACATCAACCACATAGAACAACAAGATATATGGGGTTCACCCTCTCCCTAGGGCTACGTCCACATAACTGTGTTTCTTGATATTATATAAAACATACAGTTCTATCTATGCTCTTAGCTTGCATATCTCTCTCTTCTTCTCTCTATCCTTCTCTCCCTTCCCTGGGCACCCAACTGCATGATTGATCTTCACACCCAGCTGAAGATATTACAATACCATAAATCTCTCACACTCAACACTGCTCTCTCTTCACAACAATAATCACTCTACCACAATCACAGTCTCAACAACCCATAACCTGAGCTCCTAACACCAACGCATCTTCTCCAATTTAGGTTCTTATTTATACATTACAATAGCTTCTCGGACATCCTTAGGTCAAAACCTAGGTGCCAAAACCCTAAATACCAAAACCCTAGGTCAACTCGACCCACATTTTCTAGGCTTTGCCAGCCTGTCTTTCCATCTTTCCCGTGAGGTGCTCCAAAGCGTCTATTGGTGGATTTTTCCCGCTTGCTGAGTTTTCCATAATCCATCTTGCTTGTTGATCTATTCTCCTCGATCTTCTCATCCAATGGCTTGTTTTCCCTTACTTCGCTTTTTCTTTTCTTCTTCTTTAACCACTTCGACTTGATCTTAGTCAATGTGTCTTCCGCACAGTTCACACTTCACCTTTTCTTTTGTAATCTTCACTTTCTTCCATAGCCAAGGGCCAACAGGGATGCAAAGAAGATCACCTGTACAAGGATTTCCCACACAGAAAGGACAGAATGAAGATTGTGCACAATGTCCAATAGGCTACAACAGTCGAAGATATGGGAATAATCTATGTAGCTTTAGATGATTGACAAGCAGAATACCAGTCCAATATGATCGAGTTGGAAGGTAAGATCATAAATCAACCTGTTGTTATTTTGATTGATTCAGAAGCAAGTCATTGTTACATTGATCCTAAAATAGTGGATAAGTTACATTTGGAGAAAAGTAAGCTTGGAAAATCAAGTTTGGTTCAACTAGCCACTGGAACCAAGAGGAGAATCCATGATATGGTCAGAGGATGTTCCACCAATTGGACAAGCATCATGCTATCCTAGATTGTCATAGCAAGACATTTACATGTCTTGATGGAGATGGAAAACATAGCACTGTGAAAGGAGTTCCAAAACCCATCTCTATAAGGGAGATTTCAGCCTTACAACTGAAGAGATGTTTTAGAAAAGGATTTCTATTGTATGCAGCTCACGTGGAAGAGCCAGATAATACAAAGGGGCCAAGACTTGAATATTTCTCGGTACTATAGGATTTTGAAGATGTATTCCAAGAAATACCAGGGTTTCAACCAAGAAGGGAGATAGATTTCTCAATTGATTTAGTGCCTGGAGCTGCCCCGGTGTCAAAAACACCTTACAAAATGAGCACAACAGAGTTAAAAGAATTACAAATGCAGTTGGAGGAATTGTTGAAGAAAGGGTACATACGTCCAAGTGTTTCACCTTGGGGAGCACCCATACTTTTTGTCAAAAATAAGGATGGAACCTTGAGGCGGTGTATTGAATTTCGACAACTGAAAAAGTATACTATAAAGAACAAGTATCCTCTACCCAGAATTGATGACCTCTTTGATCAGCTAAGAGGAGCAAAGATATTTTTGAAGATTGACCTAAGGTCAAGATACCATCAGGTAAGAATCAAGGAAGAAGACATTCATAAAACAACGTTTAGGACCAGGTATGGGCATTATGAATTTGTAGTGGTGCCATTTGGACTGACCAATGCACCAGTTGTCTTTATGTGCTTAATGAATGGCATATTCAGAAATTATTTGGATAAGTTTGTCATAGTTTTCTTGGATGACATACTTATCTATTCTAAGTCTGAAGAGGAGCATGAACATCACTTAAGACTAGTATTGCAAGTACTGAGAGAACATCAGTTGTATGCCAAGCTGAGTAAGTGTTCTTGAAAATCCATTACTTGGGACAAATTATTTCAGAGCAGGGCATAGAAATAGATCCAGAGAATATTGAAGCCATTAGAGGATGGCCAACACCCATAAATGTGTCAGAAGTCAAATCTTTTATGGGATTAGTTGGTTACTACAAAAGGTTCATAGTAGGGTTCTCTAAGATTTCTCATCCCATCACTTCTTTCCAAAAGAAGGGAACTAAATTTGAATGGACACCTAAGTGTGAAGAGAATTTTAATCTGTTGAAGGAATTACTTACTAGTGCACTTATGTTAAAGATTGTTGACCTGAATGAAATTGTTGTGGTATGTACAAATGCATGTCAGGAAGGACTTGGGGGAGTCCTCATGCAAAATGGACATGTCATTGGTGATGAGTCCAGAAAGCTTAAGGAACATGAGAGGAACTATGCCACACATGACTTGGATCTTGCTGTCATTTTCCACACCTTGAGGATGTGGAGGCATTATCTCATGGGGAAGAGATTTGAATTAAGGACAAACCACATTGGCCTGAAGTATCTTTTTGAACAACCAACCTTGAATGCCAGGAAAACAAGATGGATGGAATTTTTTAAGTGAATATGATTG
>JASDQU010948153.1:27729-42121 GCA_032191745.1 Picea mariana
GTTGAAATTCTTTCCTAGGGTTCTTGGATAATACTTCTTCTTTGTCTGGGATAGGTAATTCAATCTTCTGTGGATCCTCTAGTGTTCTCTTAGCTTTGACATCTGGGTTGCTAGCATTAAATATCTGTGATCTTCTCTCCTGTTCTTTAATCAAGTGCACAATCCTTTTGGTCATAAAATCTTTTAGCTCTTGCTTCTTATGTTCCAAAACTTCTTCTTCTTCCTTTCGTCTGGCTTGATCTCTATCCATCCAAGGTTTTCTTATTGGCATGGTAAAAGGGGCGATGTCTTCAACAAATTTAATAATCTCAAAGTCTTCTTCTGTCGAAATTCCATTGACAGTCATAGGTATTCGAGCGAGCCTTCCACATAGGTTTACTAGCTTTCCTCTGAATAAACTTATTCCTCCTAGTGAAGGGATCACAACAAGCCTTCCTATAGCTTCCCAGGTTCTCTCTGGCATAATATTCATCTTTGTTTCCTCATCCAGAACACAGTCAATGTCGAAGTCTCCTATTCTTTCTTTGATTCATTCCTTCTCTTTGAAGATCTCTGATTAGTTGACATGTCGGTGGTCATTCAAGGTTTCTTTCACCTGTAGCAATGCTTTCTATGATTCTTTCTGAGGTTCGTCCGTAGGTTATGGATCTGCCTTAGGGTTTTCTTGATTCAGATTCATTCTTTGAAGCTTAGCAATCATTCTAGGGCAATCTAATACTTCATGGTCTAGAGATTTACAACAAATACAACTAGGTCTTCCACTAGGGAATTCCTTAGCAAGATGTCCCGGTCTTCTGCAACTGTAACAGAGGGTTAATCCTCTCTTCCTTTTAAATGATCCCCAGCCCCTTCTGTATTTCATGCTAGGATCATATGAGCTAACGTGCAATAATTTCTTTCTAGGATCCTGCATCCATTGTTAGTCCAAACATTCTTTCTATGCATATGTATAATATATCTTTCACTATTCTTATCAGATCTACTCATATCAATCCTTCTTTCATCTATTAGTGCCCTAGCTTTCAAACTAGGACAAACTCTATTAAACATACCTAGATCCATACTCTAGAAACAAAAATTTCCACTTATATTACTTCTATAGAGCACAAAGCTTTTAGATCTAACACTTTTAACTATTCTTACCTTTATCAGAGCATAGAGCTTGAAGATCTTACCTCTTTTGATAAGAAATTCTTACTTTTACCTTTCTTAGAGTGCCAAGTGTCTAAATCTTGCTTCTTTCCTTCAGATCTGATCTTCTTTTCTTCAGATTGGGCTTCTTCCTTTCAAATATGATCTTCTTTCTTTTGATCGAGCTTCTTTCTTTTATATCTGATCTTCTTTCGTTAACACATAGATTTATAATTCAATTAGAATATTGTGCACTAGGGCATAGAGCTTACACAATTTCACAATGAATCTTTGCACAGAGCTTCTTCTTTCTCAGTTCCCAACAATCATAGTTTCAGGTCCCGGCAACAGAACCATTTGTTGGCACAGGGGAAGACCCAGGGTTCAATGCTACAACAACGCACCAACAAAGCCCTAACTACCAGCCCTTTCAGCAACACCTGCGAAGCAGATGAAGTCTCACCCGAGGTAGAGGCAGGGGTGATTGCAGGACTCAAGTGTCTGCAACCTTAGTTGGGACACAGATCTGTGATTGTACTACTTAATAAAGCACTTAGCACCGTCAGTTCCTTAATATGTAATCACTATTCACTTCATTGATACAACAGAGCTTCGCAGTATTGAAGCACTTTAGCATATACAAACGGATCAGACTGAGCATATCAAGAACTAAGCATGAATATCTAGATCAGATCTAACATTCTCACATATAATAAAGACCAAGCATGAATAGATCTATCTAAACATATCAGAACACTTAGTATGTATCATATGAACACATCAAGACAAAGCACATAACACAGGGTTTACGTGGCTCACCCCCACCCCGGGGCTATGTCCACCAACTCTTCTTCTTTATTGTCTTCGGTCAATCAGTTACAAGCAGAGAGCCCCAAAACCCTTACTCCGCATAGGACAGAAGATCTACACAGCTCGCTAGATCCTTCTTCCTTGCGTTACAACACAAAGCCTTCTATAGTCTCTCTCAGGGACTTGCACTCAGCTCTGCAAGTCTTACATAGTATGCACAGAGCACTTACAATCCTTTGATCACATAGATCTAGCAGTTAGACACTCCTTTAGCACTTAGCACACCGGCCTATATCACATAGATGCACTACTACTTCTATCTAGCCTATGCATCTATTTATATATTACAAAATAGGCCTAAGCATGGGTAAACCCATGGGCCGACATCCCATTCCCGTTACATATTCCCCAAAACCCAAAAAGGGGTTGAGATCCTGTGATCTCTTCTTCGACTTGCGCTCCTCCTTCAATAGGTTATCGAATTCCCAAAATAAGTCAACATGACCAAGAAACTCCCAAAACTTGGTCAAGGGCCAACACCTCTGTTTTACAAGCTGCAACTTGCTGAGAGCACCAACTCTCTGGTTTCTCTAGCACCCACTAGAAGGAATCACCAACTCCCTGAGTGTTCCAGCACCAACTGGATGAAAGCACCAAATTCTAGTCACACTGGCACCAACCTGTACAACAGAGAAGAATAGTTCTCCCTTGCACCACCCTACCACCCTAGTTTTTTTGGCTGCAACCAGATGGAAGCTACAATCCCTGTGTTCAAGAACCCACTTGAAACTCAGAGGAAATCAATCCTCGCTAGCACCACCCTACCACCCTGAGATATAAAACTTTACTTGCTCTGTCTCTGATATGGTCTGTTACAACTCCATGTCTCCTCTACCTTCTTCATCTTCTCTTCTCTGTTCTTCTTCTGCATGTTTCTGCTTCTTTGCTCTGCTCTTTTTCTTCCTCCACACAACACAACTTTGTTCAAATTCTCTTCATCCTTTTATGCTCTGTGTTGCCTCTGCATTCTATACATTGCACCTCTGATCTCCACTTCAAGTACTACACAACTTCTCCTCCTACCTGCATGCATAACATTCAAAAAATCACACTATACTCTTTGTTCTGCATATCTTACTCACGTCGAGTCCTCTTCATGATCATCATTCGAACTCTTTGTCTTCCCTGGTAGTTATGTTGTACCTGTTCATCATCATTGGCTGTCATCAAAGATTCTTTGGCTTCTCTGGCAGACACAACTCTTCATCTTCTCTGTCAGTTACAACCAGCCAATTATGGATTTTTTGGCTTCTAAGCCCCTTCCTTCATGTGACCATCGGTGGTGAGCATACGCCTAACCATCAGGCACTTCATGAATTGTGACTTTGGGAATCTTAGTATGAGAAAACTCAATTCTCCCAACTCTCGATATCCGAAGTGGAGCCTAGCAATGTGCTAGCTCCTCCCTTAACCTTTGCTGATGTGACCATGGCTGTGACCAAATGCCTATTCAAAAAGAATCTTCTCGATCTCGGTATAGTGAGCGCTAGCTCCGTTTCTCAATATGACCTTGGGTGATGATCTCATGTGACCACGTGATTGTGGGAGCGTCCAAGGGTGGTTTGAATCAAACTACTTTTTTCCCTGCAATTTACCTTGAGCCTCCACCTGTCCTTTTTCCAAAACTGTGGTTTCGATTGTAGCCCTCCTTCAAATTTTTAAAGTTCACTCATCTTCAATCCCTACAATGTGATGGGACCGTCGATCTCATGATCTTGATGGTGCTCCTGAATGAATGATTCATATATTTTTTTTCATGATCTACGGATCATATCTAACCTTCCTAAATCAATGACTGTGATTTATTTCATGATCCAGGCTTTGGGATTTTCAAATCTCAAACCCTGCTTTCTTCTGTATGCCAATATTCCAGAGTCGATGATCTGCGGACAACTGTTCTTCTCAATCAACGTGTCTACCTTCACTTCAAGAATTTGATCTTTCAACCACATCAATGGTTCTATGGCTCCTTTCTCGATCAATGGTCGAGATCTCCTTCGGGTCTCCGGACTTCTGAAATTGAAAGTCTCAAACTTTACTTCCCCTCGAAGTATGTGGATTGTTGCCACATGTCCTCTTGGATTGGAAGGTTGTGGCTTAATTCGGGTCTTTACCCAGAGTCCACAAGATTACACCACGTCGTTTCTAAATCAAACAGCCCATATTTACTTCAGACAATATGACGCTTGAGATCTTCTTTAGACGATCTGACGACTGCGATCTAATTCGGATGATCCGACGGTCGAGAATTTATTTCGGCTTTCCGGGTCTCCGAGCTTCAGGAATTTCAAAAATCAAATTGATGCTCTAGATCAGATGGCCTAGATTCACTTCAAATGATCTGATGCTTGAGATCTTCTTTGGATGATCTGACAACTGATATTTACTTCGGATGATCCGATGGTCGAGAATGTATTTCGGCTCTCTAGCTCTTCGGGCTTCGAGTATTTCAAATATCAACTGGAAATTATTGAAGTGATTTCTCTGGAGCGTAACCTCCTCATAAATTTAGTTCTGAAACGAATGATGTTGACTTAATCAAGATCTTAGATCAACGGATCGATCTGTCTGAGATACAACTTTTCCTTGAATTAAATCCAACGACTCTCCATCTTTGCTTATCCTATCCTTCCACTTAATTCGATCCGAAGGATGACAAAGATTTAGATAATCGAATTCTCAAACCTTGTTCCCTGTTTATCCTATCCTTCACTTAATTTGATCCGATGGATGACAGATATTCGAGTGATCGAAATCTCAATGGCCCTAGTTTGTGCTATGGATATTTTTTATCCTGATCACGTTTCTGTACTGTGCTTTCCCTTCTGAGCTTTGATCTCTACATATTGTTCGCTTATCCTCCTAAGATTATGATGTTCCTATTTTCCATTGCTGCTACTATTCTTTCCATCAATAACAAGCACACTCTTCCCATAAAACATGCCAATAATCTCCCCCTTTGGCATTGATGGAAACCCTAAAAGGTTGCGTTGTTCTGCTTAGACCTTCAACTGTAGAATACAGACAACACCTTTTTCTCCCCCTTTGACATCAATGTCAAAGAAAATAGAGAGTGACTCTGTGCTCCCCCTGATCAGATATACTAGGAGAACTCTCCCCCTGATCAGATAGACTATTTAGCTTGGTAACGGGGTCACGCCCAACTTCTAGCATAGATACTCAAACTCAGATTTTGCAAGCGGTTTAATGAATATATCAACAATCTGATATTTGGATGGAATATAATGCAAAGAAACAACATTGTTGGTCACCTGTTCCCTCAGGAAGTGATACTTGATGGGTATATGCTTGKTCTTGGAGTGAAATACATGATTCTTTGACACACTAATTGCACTAGTATTATCACAATGAATTGGGATCTGTGCAGTATATTTTACCTCCAAGTTTGCAAGTGTYTGAATCATCCACAATACTTGGGTACAAMAAGTGGCAGTTGCAATGTATTTAACTTCTGTAGTCGATAAGGAAATGGAACCTTGATTCTTGCTCAACCATGCTACAAGAGAATCTCCTAAGAAGAATGCASCTCCACTCATGCTTTTCCTTTCATCCATGCAGTTAGTCCAATAAACATCTGAATAGACTGATAATTGATAATCATGATTCCTAGGATACCATAGGCCATAGTTCACCATTCCTTTCAAATATTTGAATATTCTTTTGATAGCTATCAAATGACTSTGTTTAGGTGCAGACTGATACCTTCGTACCATTCCAACAGCATGCATTATGTTTGGACGTGATGTTGTGATGTACAACRGGCTGCCTATCATAGACCTATATGAACTCTGATCAACATCAGGCGAGTCATCATCCTTTCTTACCTTGCATCCAGTGACCATAGGTGTTCTCACAGGTGTAGAATCTTCCATTTGAAACCTTTTCAATATTTCTCTTAGATATTTATCCTAAGAAAGAAATATTCCTTCATACCTCTGAGTAATTTGCAGACTAAGAAAAAAAGACAGTTACCCTATCATAGACATTTCAAATTCAGACTGCATGGTAGAAGCAAACCATTGTACCAATGAAGCATTATTACTTCCGAAGATGATGTCATCTACATTAACCAACACAATGAGGAAATCATTATCCTCTATTTTGATATAAAGATTGTTGTCAATTGTTCCTCTCTTGAACCTTTTTTCTTGAATATACTTATCCAATCTATAGTACCAGGAACGAGGATCTTGTTTCAACCCATATAAGGCTTTCTTCAACTTGCAGACAAAGTCAAGGTTCTCTGATATTGGAAACCTTCTAGTTGTTCCATATAGACTTCTTCTTTTAGATCTCCATTTAGAAAAGTTGAATTGGCATCCATTTGATAGAATTTAAACTTCTTATGACAAGCATAGGCAAGAAACATTCTAATAGCTTCTAATCTTGCTAAGGGCGCAAATGTTTCATCAAAATCCCGTCCTTCTATTTGAGCATACCCTTTGCAGACCAATCTAGCCTTATTTCTTATAATATTTCCTTGCTCATTCATTTCATTCTTAAACACCCATTTGGAGCCAATTACATTCTTATCTGCAGGTCTAGGAACAAGCTCCCAAGTATTGTTCTTCTCAATCTGATCCAGTTCCTCATTCATTGATTTTAACCAATTTACATATTTATTGGATTCATTAAAGTTCTTGGGTTCCACCATGGATATGAGGGCTATATGTGATTGTTCGGTGTCTTTGATTATCCTTCTCCTAGTTTGTACACCTTTATCTTTTTCACCAATTTTCTGACTTGCGGGATGATTCTTTTGAGTAATTATGGAGGAAGTATTTGATGATGTCTGATGATTTGAGTCTACCTGAGTATTTGTATCTTCATCTGATTCAGAGTCTTCTCTTTCTGATTCTTGGACCTGTTCATATTCAATTTTAACTATATCCTTTGTTGTTGATTCAACACTTCTTACATCTCGTACAGGGATTTCTTCATCAACTTTTATGTCAATAAAATCCACCAATTTATGAAGCCTCTTATTATAGCATCTGTATCCTTTATTTTTTATAGCATACCCTAAGAATATAACTTCATCATCCTTGTCATCATATTTTCCAAGGTTTTCATTATTGTTCTTTATGTAGCACTTACTCCCAAAGACTTTGAAGTGTTTAATTGAAGCAGGTCTTCCATACCATAGTTCATAAGGTGTCTTGTCACTATGTGGTCTAAGGTGGGCTTTATTAAGAATATGGATTGTTGTGTGTATAGCTTCTACCTAGTAGATTTGACCAATGTTCTTCTCATTCATCATTGACCTGGCCATTTGTTGAACTGTTCTTTTTTTCCTCTCAACTACTCCATTTTGAAGTGGAGTTCCTGAGATTGTGTATTCTCTCTTGATCCCATGTTTATCACAGAATTCCTTGAAATCACTTGACATAAATTCTCCTCCTCCGTCTAATCTTATTGCCTTTAACCGATTGTCTGTTTGGTTCTCAGTTAAATCCTTAAATATTTTAAATTTCTCAAATGCTTCATCTTTTTCTTTGAGAAAAGCAACCCAAGTGATCCTAGAGTAATCATCAATGATCAACATGAAGTAATTTTCCTTCCTTGTGCCTTCCTGTCTTGATGGTCCACACAAATCCATATGAACTAATTGGAGTGGTTTCTCTGTTGAAGTAGAGCTCTTGGATTTAAACTATGTCCTGGTTAGCTTTCCTACTTGGCAGGGTTTACACACAGAATCTTGTGGCTTTGATATTCTTGGAAGATCTTTTACTGCCTCAAGATTTTTGAGCTTGATTGAGTGGTCAAATTTTAGATTTCCAAATCTCCTATGCCATAACCAGCTTTCATTATGTTTGCAAAGATGGCACTCTTCTCTAGCTTATTTCAACACATATACATTATTATATGTCCTTATGCCATTAGCCACCACTTGTCCTGAGTTTACAGACTTTATCTTACAATCTTTGGAAGTGAACACCACTTCACATCCTCTGTCACACATTTGACTTACACTGAGAAAATTATGTTTCAGCCCATCTACAAGCAGAACATCCTGGGCTTTTCCTTTTCCATTACTCAAACTCACCATCCTTTTACCCTTGATTTTACATGGTTCATCATTTCCAAAGGTCACATTTCCTATTTTTCTTTTACTTATAGACAGAAACTTATCCTTGTCTCCAGTAATGTGCTTGAAACATCCACTGTCTATATACTAGGGGTCCTTTTGTTTTTGCGTTGAAAGTACTAGACCACATTTTTCACTATCTTTCTTTTTCCATGTGCTGGTATTTCTAGCTAGGGGTTTTATACTTGGATGTGCTATGTAATTATTTAGATGGAAGTTTGCAACTTTGTGGCCGAAGTTATGAAAGTTGTAGCATTCGAGCTCATTTATCAATAGGTCAAAGTGATTGGTGCAACTTTGTCTACTCGTTGGCTGTTTATTTTTATGTTGCAAAGATTGTTTATTTCTTGATCTCCTCAGTTGCATGTCTCTAAACTTAATTTGACAATTTGCAATCTTATGACCAAAATTAGACCAGTAAAAACAATAACCATGGAAGAAATTTTGGTACCCGAAGGATGGCCTTCTTCTTTGCATTTGTTGCTCCATCTTCTACTATCTTTGTCTTTTATCAGGGATCATCTTGTCTTTATTAGCTATTGGTGGTAGAGTATTCACATGGTCTGATTGTTTGTTGACTTGGAACTTGATCATCTTTATTGGCTCTTTGCTTTCTGGCTCTTTGCTACTTGAACCACTTAGATAGCCTAAACTAGTCTTCAACAAAGGAGATATTTGTTTGCTCAAAATTTTGTTTAGTTCTGCTGAGGCTTTAATGCTTGGAATATTTTGGAGATACAATGCTTTAAATGTCTCCATCTCTTTTCTGGTTTTTACTACCTCTTATTCCAAGGCTTCACATCTTGCCTTCTTCTTTGATAACTATTGTTTCAGAATGTACTCTATTTTCTTTGCCTCTTCTAATTCCACTTTTAGCAGGGCAAAGTCTTCATCAGGTTTTTTATTGTCTCTCTCAAATTGTATTAACAATTGTTTTTGCTTTTTCTTCTTAAATATGAGTCTAGAAATTTATTCTAGGGCAGTGATCAGTTCTCCTTCCAATTCAACCACAACTTCTTCATCATTAGCATCACTTACTGTGATTTTATTATCATAATCCTCTTTGGCCATAAGCATAAATTCATTAACCTTATCTTCACAAGCAGAATCATTATCTCTGTCTCCTGAAGAGTCATCATTGTTTACACATAAACTTTTCTTTTTACCAAATCTCTTGGATTTGTACTTCTCTTCACCTTCAGCGTTCTGGTCCTTCTTGTGTGGACACTTAGATGCAAAGTGACCTATCTTTCCACAGTTAAAAAATTTGAAGGGCAACTTGCCTTGGTACTTGCCCGATCCTTTCTTTAGTCTTCTCAGAAATTTTACTTCAATTTCATCAAGCTCAGAATCCTCATTCTTATCTACTTTAAATGATGTTTCTCTAGAGGTGGGTTTATCTTTACCTATCCTCATTTCATAAGAATTCAGAGTTCCTAGGAGTTGGTCAATGGGCAGATCTTTTAGATCATTGAGTTATTCTATAACAGAGACCTTTGGGTTGAACCTATTTGGCAGAGATCTCAAAATTTCTAAACTAAAGAGTGTTCCTCAATTTTTTCACCAAGTCCTTTCATTGCATTTACTAGTTCTTCAATTCTCATAAATTACTTCCCAACAATTTCATCCTCTTTCATCCTTAGCTGTTCAAACTGTAGTCTGTAGGTTTGAAGCTTGGTATCCTTTACCTTCCCATTACCTTCATAACTGCTAATGAGTTTGTCCCACATTTCTTTGGCAGATTCTAAGTGCATAACTTTTACAAATTCTTCTTCTGCAAGCCCACTCAGAATAACATTCATAGCCTTAGCGTTGAAGCTAAATTCTAGCTTGTCATCCTTAGAAGCTAATACAACTAGCTTTACATAACCAGTCTAGACACATCCTAGACATCTACACCTAAATCCATTATGTAGGTTCTCATCCTAACTTTCCAGAAGGAAAAGTTTGTTCCATTTAATAAGGGGGCCTTATTGGTTGAAGTTCCTTCATGGCTAGTCATGTTTAAGATCTAGGATCTACCCTTAGATAAAAGGAACCATCTCTGATACCAATTGTTGGNACCAATAAGGCCCCCTTATTGGTTGAAGTTCCTTCATGGCTAGTCATGTTTAAGATCTAGGATCTACCCTTAGATAAAAGGAACCATCTCTGATACCAATTGTTGGAAATACTAAGACAACTGAGAGGGGGGGGTGAATCAGTTGTTATTATGATTAAACAATTTTATGCCTATTGAAATATTATTAATGTTCTCCAAGTGATCATCAAGATTATGCGAGTCATGAAAAACAGAAATAATAAACATCAATCACACACATGATATACACAGAGGCAGATATTCATGAGGAAACCCATAAAGGGAGAAAACCTCTTCTTCTTAGAATGATAGGAAGTCTTTTATGTTATGTACATCATCTATCTTTGAGCACCAACTCAATTTGAGGCTACCACCTCTATTTTACAAGCTGCAACTTGTTGAGAGCACCAACTCTCTAGTTTCTCTAGCACCCACTAGAAGGAAGAACCAACTCCCTGAGTGTTCCAGCACCAACTAGATGGAAGCACCAACTTTCAGTCACATAGGCACCAACCTGTACAACAGAGAACAATAGTTCTCCCTTGCACCACCCTACCACCTTGGTTTTTCTGGCTGCAACCAGATGGAAGCTACAAATCCCTGTCTTCAAGCACCCACTTGAAACTTTGAGGACAACAATCCTCCCTAGCACCACCCTACCACCCTGAGATATAAAACTTTACTTACTTTCTCTGTCTCTGATATGGTCTGTTACAGCTCCATGTCTCCTCTTCCTTATTCAACTTCTATGCTATGTTCTGCTTCTGCATCTCTCTGCTTCTGTTCTCTGCTCTTTTTCTTCCTCCACACAACACAACTTTGTTCAGATTCTCTTCAGCCTTTTATGCTCTATGTTGCCTCTGCATTCTATACATTGCGCCTTTGATCTCCACTTCAGGTACTACACAGTTTCTCCTCCTACCCACATGCATAACATTTGAAAAATCACACTATACTATCTGTTATGCATATCTTACTCACGTCGAGTCCTTTGCCTGATCATCATTCAAACTCTTCGTCTTCCCTGGCAGTTATGCTGTATCTGTTCATCATCAGTGGTCATTATCCAAAGATTCTTTGGCTTCTCTGGAAGTCACAACTCTTCGTCTTCTCTATCAGTTACATCCATTCAATTATGGCTTCTTTAGCTTCTAAGCCCATTCCTTCACATGATCATCGATGGTGACCATACGCCTAACCAATAGGCGCTTCGTGACTCATGACTTCGAGAATCTTAGTATGAGACAAATTGATTATCCCAACTCCCGATATTTGAAGTGAAGCCTAGAGACATGCTATCTCCTCTCTTAACCTTTGTTGATGTGACCATGGTTGTGACGAAACGCCTATTCAAAAAGGCGCTTCCCGATCTCGCTCTAGTGAGTGCTAGCTCTGTTTCTTGATATGACCTTGGGCAATGATCTCATGTGACCACGTGATTGTGGGTGCATCCAAAGGTGGTTTAAATCAAACTACTTTTTGCCCCACAATTTACCTCAAGCCTCCATGTGTCCTTTTCCCAAAACCATGGTTTTGATTGCGAACCTCCTTCAAATTTTTAAAGTTTGTGCATCTTCAATCCCCACAATGYGATGGGACCGTTGATCTCACGATCTTGAAGGTGCTCCTAAATGGACGGTTCAGATTTGTTCTTTCACGATCTACGAATAAGATCTAACCTTCCTAAATCAACGGTTGTGATTTATTTCATGATCCAGGCTTCGAGAGTTTCAAATCTCAAACCCTKCTTTCTTCTGTATGCCAATCTTCTAGAKTCGATGATCTACGGACACCTATCCTTCTCAATCGACRAATCTGCCTCCACTTCAAGAATTTTATCATTCAACCAGATCAACGATTCTGTGGCTYCTTTCTCGATCAATGGTTGAGATCTCCTTCAGGTCTCCGGACTTCTGAAATATCAAGTCTCAAACTTTACTTCCCCTCGATGTATGTGGATTACTGCCACATGTCCTCTTGGATCAGACGGTTGTGGCTTACTTCAGGTATTTACTTGGAGTCCACAGGATTACGCCACGTCTTTTCTGGATTAGACGACCTAGATTTACTTCAAACGATTTGATGCTTGAGATCTTCTTCGGATGATCTGATGACTGCGATATACTTCATATGATCCGATGGTCATGAATTTATTTTGGCTCTCTCAGTCTTCAAGCTTCAGGAATTTCAAAACTCAAACTAACACTCTGGATCAGACGACCCAAATTCACTTCGGACGATCTGACGCTTGAGATCTTGTTTGGATGATCTAATGATTGATATTTACTTCGGATGATATGACAGTCAAGAATGTATTTTGGCTCTCTAGCTCTCTGGGCTTTGGGTATTTCAAATATCAATTGGAAATTCTGGAAGTGATTTCTCTGGAGCGTAACCTCCTCACAAATTTAGGCCTGAAACAAATGATGTTTATTTGATCAAGATATTAGATCAACGACTCGATCTGTCTGTGATGCATCTTTTCCTTGGGCTAAATCCAATGGCTCTCCATGTTTTCTTATCCTATCCTTCCACTTAATTCAATCTGACGGATGACAGAGATTCGGATAATCAAATTCTCAACCCCTGTGCCCCGTTTATCCTATCCTTCACTTAATTTGATCCTACGACTGACATATATTCGGTTGATTGAAATCTCAATGGCCCTAGTTTGTCCTGTGGAGATTTTTTATCCTGATCAAATTTTTGTACTACGCTTTCCCTTCTGAGCTTTGATCTCTTCATATTGTTCGCTTCTCCTCATGATCTTATGTTGTTCATGTTTGTCATCTTCGTTGTTGTTCTTGCCATCAATGACAAGCACACTCTTCCCATAAAACATGCCAACATGCCAACATATATATATATATATATATATATATATATATATATATATATATACTTAGATTTAGTTACGATATATTATTCATTATCATTTATTTTATTAATTTATTGTCCTGCATCTAAACTATTAATTGACTAAGATCAGCAAGCTTTCATTTGACGATTAGTCCCGATGATGAATCTCGATTCGGATTCGAAACGTCGATGACAAAAATGACACCAACTGTGGATTATCCAAAAAATACCTTCGAAAGAATTAATAATTGCAAGGGTGGGACATTTTATTTAAATTAATGGATACTTTCCATATTCATTTACTTTCTACACATAAAAGAAGCGAGTTAATTAGTGGACAAGCTCAATTTTTTTTACGGGTTTTTTTTTTAGCAAGACAATTTTTCACCTTGATATATTCATTTCTTTTGAAATTACGATAATTTTATTTATTTTAAAATGGGTCAAAACTCCTAAAAACAAAAGGAAGAAGTTAAATAGTGGACAAATTCAACCTCTTTTCTTTTGAAATTCTTTCCCAAATCTGGTAATAATTTTGTTGAAAGTAATAGTTTTACTTGATTGATGAGAACTTTACCCATGGAACTTTACTCTCAAGGGTTTTGGATCATTTTAGAATGATCCATATCGTTAAAATTTTGAAAAAATGAGTACATCAAATGGAATTTTACACTTATTGAAAAAAGAAAAAAATTGATTAAAAAAATGAGTTTATCCACTTATTGACTCACTCCAAAATAAATTCTATGATTGAAATTCACATTAATTAAATGGAATTATATTTTTTTAACAAGATTCTTATCAAATTTGAAAAAAAGTTCTAAAAAAAATCCACTTATTGTTTGTGTGCAATGGGCAGACTCAGGTTAATCATCAAAATACCAACAAAACCCTTAGACATCGACCCTTTCGGCATCACCTGTAGAGAAAGTGAAGTCTCACTGGAGGCATATAGAAGGGTTGTAGGAGCCAAGGTTCTGCAGTGATGAGGGGAAGTGAGGCATTCAACATGTTTTTACTAACCATATATTGATGTGTGTAGTTTCCATTAGTTAATAGTTACTTATCATGCGATGTACCCTATGTGTGGCATTCCTTTACTTGATATTCATTCATTTACCAGTTACTTTAGTGTGTGGCATTATAACATCATATATGAATAACAAATTTCAACATACTTAATCATTTATCATCGTTGCACCATAACAATAAACATCATAACATGCAAAGACAACACATCACAACACAAGAGTTTAATGTGGTTCACCCAACTTGGGCTACGTCCACAACGACTGGCTTCTTATATTAGTCATTGATAATATTCTTACTGATAGAATATTAAA
>JASDQU010948154.1:19310-32981 GCA_032191745.1 Picea mariana
TGCTTGGACATTATGCCTTTTTCCCTGTTTCACCTTGGTGGTTGACATTGTTCCCTAGTAAGTGGTCTTCCTTGGGAATGGGTTTTCTACTAGGAACTCCCTTGAAGAGCCATCATGCCATTCCCAACCATACTTACCACTTTCCATCACTAAAACCCCCCATTTCCTTGTCTCTTGGGATTTTAGGGTGTATTGACCTAAGAAGGGGTTTTCCCTCATTCTATGGGAAGAAGGGGCTGAAGGCCCAGAGGGATTTTTGTTGGTTAAAAAGATAAAATCTTGTGTATAAACCTTCTAGATACTTCACCTAGGGATCCCACAAGAAAGCAATAAAATTCTTATCTGTAAGAAAACGGGGACCCACAAGAATAAATGATAGAATGCTTAGGGGGTTAGATGAAGGATAGGAGGTCTCATCACGAGCTGACCTATCATGGTCATAGGTATCTAACGATATGAAATTCCCATCACTTGGTCACCAAGCTAGTGTAATGGCTCTCATTTGCATGGATGAGAGAAAGTGGGTCTCATCACGAGCCAACTTTTCATTTATGAAAGAGATTTGTGAGTGACACTATTATTATCTAGACACCGCACCAGTTCAATGGCCTTCAACTCATTCTTTAAAACATGAAAGAAACAAAGAATGGCAAGAGGATGGGCTTGGAAAAAAGTGCATTACAAATGAAGGTGTCACACACCCTATACAAAGGCACCCATGAATGAGACACTACAACCCCTTGTATGTCATGAACCCCATGCCCAGTGAGTCTTGATCCTTAATCACTTCATCCATTTCATATGTCTTAGAGAGGGATCACTTGGGAAACACTCCTTGAGCCAGGGAAAGTTCTACCCAATAGGACACCTCGTCAACCCTTCCATATCCAAGCTTGGAAAGTCGTATAATGTATTTGAGCACTTACTTGTTTGATTAGGTAATCTTTGATGCACATGCTTAGATGGCTCATCTATTGATTTGATTTAATCATCATGATATTTTGACTTGAGATCCTTGGAGGGCATGCTTATTTGTCTTTGCAGGACCTAGTTGGTGGAAAATTTTGGAGGAACAAGCCTAGCTTGGGCTTCCATGGCGATTGAAGCCTATAGGTTGGATGTCAAGGGAACGCATGCCATATGAGAGAGACATACCTTCAGAGGCCTAGAAGACAACCTAGAAGACATGAACTAGCTTTCACATGTCAAACGTTTTTCCCAGGAGAGGCAAAGCGTCATCTTTAGAGGCATGACATCACCTAGAAGGGCTAGGGTTTGGTGGTGAAGTTATAACTCATTGTGATCCAAAAAGGATCTAGAGAAGACTAAGGATAACTTTGAATTCATAGAAGCACCTCAGGAAGCTTAGAATGGCCTTAACAGATAGAGAAAGGGAAAAAATTTAAAGTCCTCAAAACCCAGTGAAATTGGCATCATTGCAAAGAGTGTGTCATAAGGTTTCCAACAACGTAAACGACTCGTCAAATGGAGTTACGAATAAAAATATATTCGTGGTCAAAGTTTTGTTCAACCTAGCCCAGTCAAAAGGGATGAGTCAACATCTGTACTACTGACGTCAACATCAATACATATGACATCAACATCTGTATAGGGTACGTGGCACACACAGAGGGAAACACATGTCGTGCTGACATCAACATGATGTCAGCATGATGACATGGAAGCACCAGAGGCTGCCACATGTCACTTGATTTTGGACTTTTCTGGTCAATCCTTGCACCAATGGGAAAGTGCCAGATGGCATTCCATACAACCATGTGGTATACCATACAACCAAATCTCAAGTGATGTGGCAAGCTGACAAAGCAGGGGTGATGTGGTGATGATGGTGTAGAAGTGGTGACATGGCCCAATGGAAGGTCGCCATGTGGCCCAGTCATGGGCTGCCACGTGGTAGTGAGAAAATGCATAAGGACGTGCAACATCCAAATTTTCAAAAATTGGCGGGGTTGGATGGTACCAACCCCCAATCTTCCAAATATGATAGAGATTCCACCAAATCTGGTCGGAGGAAACCACTCTGCCAAACTTAACCCTATCCGCCAGAGACTCTACCAAAATTAACCAATCTGCTAACCAAATATACCATACAGTTGCAACAATACAACAAAAATGGGAGGCCCACAGGTACAACCTCGAGATCTCCCCTAACCACTCTTCCTTTTCTATGTCCGCCCGACCACTTGGGATTGGGTGTGACTTGGTAAAGTCTGCCCCCATTATTACTTAAGTTTTGAAATTCACCAGTGCACAGGGGTCATACCAGGGGCACACGATCGTACAGACAGGGCACAAAAAATGAGATGTTTTCCCATGAATTTTATCGCAGGTGAAGGCATGGAAATTGATTTGTGATCTTTTCATCATGACTTATAAAAAATTGCATTAAATGAGACTAAATTAAAGTGCACCATTAAAGAAGGGAAAACTAAAAAATGAAGAGACATAAGCATCAAATCTGAACACAAAAACTTGATAACAAAGTTCGTCCCTGGTGGACTACGTCTCCGGGTCCTACTCTCAAATGGATAGGCTCTTTCATTAACTCAACAATTTTTTTTGGAAAAATACATAAGTATACCTCATTCTGAAATCAAGCTATAGAAATAATGCTCATATCAGAAAATAAACAACACCACTGAATTCATGGCATCGAATTACCCAAAAATATTTGTCTCCATGCCTCGATCCGACTCTGACACTCCAAGGATGAAGAAGAATTCTGTCTCAGTTTTCGTGCCCTTTGCAACCTGCAATAATGAATGTACCTCCCTAAAAAATCATGCCCGACGGTCGTACGGTCTGCGCCTCCTCCTCCCATGGCTGGGTGGAACCACCTTTCAATAAAAAATGCAGGCAATATGTACCAAGTGGTACCCATGACCTAGTGGTTAGGGGCAGAAGTGTTAAGGCGTGGGCAAAGGCGGAGGTTCCGGGGTATATCCCCACGGACTCCATTTTTGGTTTGTTTGTTATATGAGTTATATAATATATGTATCTATTTTGTTAAATTTAACGGTTCCACTAGAAGGTCTTCCAACGATATTTAACGATGACTATAGTTGGCGTGGTCCGCCAGATTTGGCGGACTCGCCACTATTTTTTTGTTTCAAAATTCATTCACGGGCCGTCCTTGTGCATTTCCTGCCTACCACGTGGCAGTCCCTGATTGGGCCACGTGGCGGCCTCTCATTGGGCCATGCTTCCCCCTTCCAAGTCAGCACGCCATGCCATCCATATGGACTTCCACGTGGCATGATACGATTGGTCCATGGATCAGTCCAAAAAGCCAATAACCAGGTGACACGTGGCAGCCTTTGGTGCTACCACGTCATCATGTTAACATCATGCTGACATCAACATGCTACATGTCACTTCCCTTCTTATACCACATGCACTGTAGGGACAATGATGTCATCCGTACAGATGCTGATGTCAGCAGTATGGATGTTCTCTCATCCCCTACTGACTGGGCTAGGTTGACCAAACTTTGACCGCAAATATATTTCAATCCGTAACTCCGTTTGATGAGTCATTTGCGCCGTTAGAGATATTGTGATGCACTCTTCACAATCATGCCATTTTCCCTGAGTTTTGGGAACTTTGAATTTTTTCCCTTTCTCTAGCTGCTGGAGCCATTCTGAGTGTTCTGAGTTTCCTCTATGAGTTCTGAGTTGTTCTAATCCTTCTTTGGATCCTTTTTGGATCACACCTTACCACTGAGAGCCTTTTGGACCACTAAAATCTTTCATCAATGAATAGGTAAGTGAGGGAAGAGTCTCCTCACTTTGTCCTTCTCAATCCACTTTGCCTTTCTTGGATTGTGCCTTTTAAGCCTACTCGAAGATAATCAACATCACCCTTGTGCGAAGTCCTCAACCTCCTGTCTAGGATGATATATTCCTGTAGCTCATCTAAGTACTTAGGTGCAAATTCATCAACTGAAGGTATTGAAACTTTCTCATCTTGATCCATGATCATGGGAGGCTAAAAAATTTTCAAGTTCTCAACATTCACAATTGAGTAGATCTGCATGTAAGGTTGAAGATCCAGATGAAAAGAATTGGTACCACTTTTCTCCAAGATAGTGAAGGGTCCATAACGAATGGGCTTGAGTTTCTTAACTTCACCCTTCAATCTCTCCTTGCTGATGTGAAGCCATACCCGTTCTCCAACCTAGAACTGATGATCAACCCTGTGCTTGTCATGTTGAGATTTATATTGTGCTTGAATTTTCTCCCACTGTTCCTTGACTACCTAGTGTATCTGCTAGATCCTCTGGATGAACTTGCGGTCTCTATCCTCTGTTCGTTCTTCATTCACATCAGTATTTCTCCCATACATTAAATCCAAAGGAAACTTTGGTAAGTACCCAAAACATGTCTCTAAAGGTGAACTCTAAGTGGATGAATGTAAAGCTCGGTTGTACGCATGTTGTACATAGGGTATCTGTTCATCCCATAAATTAGGATTCTTGCTGCAGTAGCCTCGAAAAAAAAGTACCACTATTTGGTTTACCACCTCTGTCTGTCCGTCGGTCTGTGGATGGAAAGTAGTGCTCCTCTTCAATTTGGTGTTCATCATCCTCCACAAGCTAGTCCAAAATCCCCCAAGGAATCGAGTATCTCGATCTGAGACAATGGATGTCAATAATCCAAAGTGAACCCAAACATACTGAAATAAGAGATTAGCATTCTTCTCAACAATGATATGCTTTTTACATGGCATCAAGATACACATCTTGCTAAACCTATCCACTACAACATACTAATAATCATGACCGCATTTGGTCATTGGTAACCCCCCCTACAAAATCCATGGAGACACTTTCCCATGGATGGGATGGAACATGAAGTGGTGAATATAGCCCTAGTTTTCTATTAGTGGGCTTACAAGTAGAACACATCACACACCCCTTTACATATTTAGTTACAATTGCTTTTATTTGAGGCTAGTAACAAAACCTCTGCAAATGAGCCATAGTTTTTCCTACCCAAAAATGCACAGACACAAGAGAAGTGTGAGCTTCTCGTATTACATGGACTCATTCACTTGTAGGAATACATAGCTAAGATGGTAGATTAGTTTTCCCTGCAGACAATAGTTCTCTACCTGTGCACCAAGGGTTAGCTTCGCATATACTTCTTTAAAATCTTCATTGATGGAATATTGTTCTACATAGATATCATGAGATAAATAAGTATTCTTAAAAAAAATAGAAGCAACAATAGGAGGTCTAGAAATCATATCAGCTACCTTGTTACTTGTACCCTTTTTGTACTTGATTACCAAATGAAATTGTTGTAGAAAACCCATCCACCTGTAGTGTTGATATTGTTGCAATTTGGTCTGTGCTTGAAGATACTGTAAGGGTTGGTGATCTGTATGTATGATTGTTTCCTTCCATAAAAAGTAATGCTTCCATTTCTTTACACTCTAGACTGATGCATACAACTCTTTATCATATGTAGGATAGTTAACAACAACTTGGTTAAAAGTTTCAGAGTGGTAACAGATAGGATTACGATATTGCATCAATACTGCACTCATGACGTATCCACTAGCATCTGTCTCGGTCTCAAAAGGCTGTTGAAGATTCGACAGTGCTAATACTGGTGCGGTACTGATATTTTCCTTCAAAATGTTGAAATATTTTTGTTGTTTTCGTTCCCACTGAAAAGTTTTCTTCACACTAATTAAGGAATGCAAAGGAGCTGCTATAAAGGATAAGTTGGGAATGAATCTCCGCCAATATTGGACTACACCCAAGAAGCTTCAGACTTCGGTTACACTTTTTGACTCAGGCCATTTTACAATTACATCAATTTTGGAAGGATCAATTTTCAATTGTCCTCCTCCTACAATATGACCTATGTACACAAGTGTAGTCTTGCCAGATTCACATTTAGACAATTTTACATACAACTTTTCCCTTTTCAAAGTATCCAATACTTGTTTTACATGCCTCACATGCTCATCCCAAGTCCCGCTAAAAAAAAAATGTCGTCTAAATATACAATACAAAAGTCATCTAGGAAAGGCATGAATACATCATTAATCACATGCATGAAAGTTGTCGGAGCATTACAAATCCCAAACGACATAACTAACCACTCAAACAATCCCTGTTTGGTTTTAAAGGCAATTTTCCATGCATCTTGTTGTGCAACTCTAATTTGATGATATCCACTGCGCAAATCCAACTTAGTGAAATAAAAAACATTCTTCAATTGATCAAGTAAATCATCTATGCGAGGAAGAGGGTATTCATTTTTCATCGTGATTTTATTTAAAGCCAGGTAATTGACACACATTCACCAAGCGCCATCTTTCTTTGGCACCATCATGATTGGAGAACCACAAGGAGATGAACTGGGCCTAATGACCCCTTGAACCAATAAGCCCTGTACTTACTTCTTGATCTCTGTCATCTCCACAAATGACATCCTGTACATGCCCACATTAGGAAGAGGAGAATCCTATTGAATATGTATCTCATGTTGATTTCCCTCTTAGGAGGTAATCCATATAGTTCCTGAAAAATATCATCATACTTAGAAAGAATATTAATTAATTCCTTTTTATGAGATGGATCACACCCTTGGAAAGCGTCGGATGTCCTGAAATATTTCTCTCTGACGACCATGAGTACATATCTCTTATTAGTGTTTACGTGTCTTTTCATTTGCTCTGCACTAACAAGTGTTGTATTCACCCTCATGTTGTGAGCTCTAACAATATATTCCACTCCCCCTTTAGTAAGATGGTATTTGTTCTCATGACGAAAGAAGATTGCTTTTCTATCATAACGATAAGGACTTCCCAACACTACGCCACATATATCAAGTGGTAGAACATCCAAATCCACTTCATCAATCAACTTTGAAGCAATAGAAAATTTAATCCTACATTGTTTGGTGACATTAAGTTTTTCTTCATCACATACCCAACCAAGAGGATAAGGCTTCATATGTGGTTTCGTTTCAAGACCCATCTTCTTGACAAGTGCTTCAGATATTAATCTTATTTGGGAACCCAGATCAAATAATTTATCTATCTTAGTATGTTTAGATACAACTCTTATATGAAATAACTCATTCCTCTTTCGCTCATCAACATGAGATTCATCAATGGAACTAGAACTAGCATGAAGATAATCTTTACCTTGTACTCCAACCATTGTGATCTTTCCTTCATCTCCTGAATCAGAACCAAGATCTTGTTGCAATGTAGCAACAGTCTTTGTATTCCCCTTTCCACATAACTGTTTCGGTTTCTTTTCTGGATGCAGTTTCCAACATTGTTCTTCTCGTCATTATAGCGGTCTTCTTTTCCTTCATTTTAAACTTCTTAAAAGTCTTTTGTGGGAAATTGGAAGGTTTCTTTGTGGGATCTTCTTGAACATGTTTCTCCCTGTTCTCAAGCTGAGTGGCTTGCACACAAACTTCGTCAAGACTAGTGGGGTTAAACAAGAGCAAAGTATGACGAATATAACTATGAAGTGCGCCAATATAGTTCATTAAAGTTTCATAAGAATCCAAAGGAATGTTCAATGAAAGAGCTTTCTTCCTAAATTCTTCTGTGAAAAATTGTACAATTTAACCTTTACTTTGCCTTAAAGTTTTCCATTCCATCATTGATTTATGTAAATACCCTAATGGATAAAATTGCTTGCTTATTGCTGATTTAAATTACGACCATGAGGAAAGAATATTACCACACTTACTTATGTCCCGAAGCTTGATCTCCCACCATACGAGAGCAGTGCCTTCCAACCGAAAAGAAGTCAGTTGCACTTTAACTTCCTCTTCATCAATATGATGGAAACGACAATACACTTCAACCTGTCAGATCCAATTATCTAGCTTTTCAGGATTAGCATCTCCATTAAACATAAGCAAAGCAAATTTTACGTCAAGCTTTAATAATGGTTTCTTAAAAGAGGATTTATGGTGTGAATGATGAGAATGCTCAGAGGAAGAAGAACTAGAACTTGAAGGTGAAGATGGAGGCTCAGGAGGATCTCCTCCAGACCCTTGGTTTACCGAAGCATCATCATCTGCATGTGCTTCCTTTTTCTTCCCTTTCTTCTCCATCCTCTTCTCGTAATCTCCATACATTCGTTCGACCATTTTTGACATGCAATAAAAGACCATGTGAAAGTTTTTCTCATGGTCATCATGCTTGTCCTCTTCTACCATTTTCTTCCTTATGGATGCACGACCAACTTCGGGATTGAAATTCTTAAGAGTTCCTTCACCCTGCTTATGCTTGACCCTAGTAAGCATTCACACTCAACAATTAAATTCAAAGAAGACTGATCTGATACCAACATGATCCAAGATCTTTTGATCGTGACTTATAAAGAATTGCATTAAATGAGCATAAATTAAAGTGCACCATTAAAGAAGGGAAAACTAAAAAATGAAGAGACATAAGCATCAAATCTTAATAGAAAAAATTGATACGGAGTTCGTCCCTAGTGGACTACGTCTCCGGGTCTTGCTCTCAAATGGGTAGGCTCTTTCATTAACTCTGCAAAATAATTTGGAAAAATACATAACTATACCTCATTCTGAAATCAAGTTGCAGAAATAATGATCGGATTAGAAAATAGACAACACCACTAAATTCATGGTATCACATTACTCAAAAATGACTTTCTCCACACCTCGATCTGACTCTGGAACTCCCAGGCCCAAGAAGAATTGTGTCTCAGTTTTTGTGCCCTCTGCAACCTGCAATAATGACTGTACCTCCCTAAAAAATCGTTCCCAATGGTCATACGTTTTTCACCTCCTCCTCCCATGGCTGGGAGGAACCAAATTTTAGTAAAAAATGCGGGCGATATGTACCAAGTGGTACCCACGGCCTAGTGGTTAGGGGCGAAAGTGTTAAGGCATGGGCAAAGGCGGAGGTTCCAGGGTCGATCCCCATGGACTCCATTTTTGGTTTATTTGTTATATGAGTTATATAATATATGTATCTGTTTCGCTAAATTTAGCGGTGCCTTTAGAATGTCTTCCAATGAGATTTAACGATGACTATAGTTGGCGTGGTCTGCTAGATTTGATGGACCTGCCACTATTTTTTTGTTTCAAAATTTGTTCACGGGCCGTCCTTGGGCATTTCTTGCCTGCCATGTGGCAGCCCTTGATTAGTCCATGTGGTGGCCTCTCATTGGGCCATGCTTCCCCCTGCCAAGTCAACATGCCACGTCATTCGTATGAACTATACACACTGCCATGTGGCACGCTTTGATTGGTCCATAGATCGGTCCAAAAAGACAATAACTGGGTGACACGTGGCATCCTCTGGTGCTGCCATGTGATCATGTTGACGTCAACATGCCACATGCACCTTCCCTGCTTCTTCCACATGTGATGTATGGACAATGACATCATCCGTACAGATGTTGACGTCAGTAGTACGAATGTTGACTGATCCCCTGCTGACTAGGCTAGGTTGACCAAACTTTGATCACGAATATCTTTCAGTCCGTAACTCCGTTTGATGAGATGTTTGCATCGTTAGAAAGCTTGCGACACATTCTTCGCGATCATACCATTTTCACTGAGTTTTCCCCTTTCTATATTTGCTAGAGCCATTATGAGCATTCTGAGTTGCCTCTATGAGTTATGAGTTGTTCTAAGTCTTCTCTGGATCCTTTTTGGATCAGAAACCGAGACGAGATTTCTCATGGGCTTGAAAGTGTGAGACTCAGATCGAGGCATGGAGGCAATCATTTTTGGGTAATTCGATGCCAAGAATTTAGTGGTGTTGTTTTTTTTTTTTATCAGAGCAAATCTTCTGCAACTTAACTCTAGAATGAGGTCTACTTATGTATTTTGCCAAATTATTTTGCTGAGTTAATAAAAAGGCCTATCCATTTGAGAGTAGGACCCAGAGACGTAGTCTACTAGGGACGAAATTCGTTATCAAGTTTTCTATGTTCAGATCTGATGCATATTTCTCTTCATTATTGATTTATTCCTTCTTTATGGTGCACTTCATTTTATACTCATTTAATACAATTCTTTAATAAGTCACATCGATGAAAAGATCCCAAAACACATTGACATATGGACGTTTTGAGGAGAATGAGGCCTTGACCATGAGGAGTTGGCCTAGATGATTGACATGTGGCCTTTGGAGGCCTAACAATGCTTCTCCAACACCAACGACTTGCTCCTAGTGTCAAAACGTCCCCTAAAGGGGTGATGTCACCTTAAGTTAGGGTTTTCTTTTGTGTAAAAGTGAATTTAAAGTTGAATGCTTTAATATTATTTGTGTAAAGGGGAAATTTTAGGGTTGTTGACCCCTAATCTTATGGTTTACCCTAAAATTATGTGGACAAACTATGTTAGTGACATTTTGTATAAATAGAGACCATAAGATCTCATTTGGAATCATAACTCTCTCATTGTGAGAGGTATTGGACTGAAATTTTCATTATCTTTGGCTAGTTTCTATCTTGTGCTCTTGTGTATGGCTATATTCTCGGTTATTGGTTGATGGAAGGGATGCACTAGCCTTGGAAGGCTCTTCTTTTGCTATTGTGGTGGTTTGTCTTAGCATTTTTCCTTGGATTGGTAAGGATTTTACTTTGTGCTATTTGTTGTTATTCAAGTCAAGGTTATTTTGCTAGAGCTTGGTGGGAAGTATAAGTGCATGCACCCCCACCTTAGCTTCCATCATTCTATGCTTAAGTATTGTTGGTTTGACAAGGGTTTTCTAAGATAAGTATAATTGCATACACCCTCTTAGCCTAAACCCTAGCTAGAGATACCTGCCTTGGGGAGTAAGAGGATTTACACCCCCAAGGAGGTAGTACCCCTATCTCTTTCTTTTCTTAACTCCATTAACCCAATCATTAAAGGAAATAATCATTAATTTTTGCATTCGATAAATAAATTGTTGCCTTGGTAAACGTGAAATTTTCAAGTTTTAAAGATATCTCTTTTGGAAGTTGTTCCTTGAGCCTTTGGCTCTCTTTCCTCATTGAGGCATCTACTTTCAACCATTAATTTGTTGTTGTTACAACTAAATTTTACATCCATAAGGCTGCATAAAAGCTAACCCTTTAACCCTTAATAACTCGTAAACTAACCCTAGAACTAACCCCTAATTTTTCCCTAACTCTCTACTAACCCTAGCACACTTGTGGGGCTAGTTAAGGGTGGTTTTCATTGGCTTATTTTTCTGCTATTAAGCTTGGTTTGCTACAACCATAAGAATTATAAATATCATTGCAGTTAGTTTTTTGTTTTGTTTCAACCTTGCTTTTGTGCTAAAGTGGTGCTTATTCATTGTTGGGTTAAGCTAAGCTTTCACTAGTTTATATCTTACTTATTCAATCATACCTTTAGTACTTATATTGCAACCTTTATTATCTTCTATGTTGATATATATCATTTAATTTTTTTTCAATTAGGGACAACAAGATTAACTTGTTTTTCCAACTAACATATTACAAGAATCCTTGGTTTTCATTGTGGCTCAGGCAGGTACTTTACTCTCGATAGATCATTAAACTATTTTGGAAATCTTTAAACCTTCCCAAGACTCTTTTCCAAGATATTTCTACCATTTAGAATTGAACTCTAGGGACATCCATTCATACTTATGATTTTCGATCTCATTTCCCCCTAAGGTCACCGAGATTCACCCCTTGAGGTGACTATACCACCTCTAAAGTGACGAGAACACGTGCCTAAGGTGACAGTGGGTAGGTGCTCTCCTAGTTTTCACCAATTGGTGGTTGGGTCGAGCTTTCCCCAACCTACAATTTGCACGATAACAGTCCAAACAATTGTAGGAGTTTCATAAGAGTCTGTTGTTGGTCTCTAAACATTTCTTCTTGTCTTTTGGAAGCTTCTACCTAGTTCTGGTTAGATTCCATCAGTAGTCTAAGCACCAGATCTTGTGTAACTTCTGGGTTATCCCCCATATTTCCATTGGTTTTTGACTCTGTATGGATTGCTTCCACCTCTCTTTCTGGTGAATTTCATGAAGGTCCTCCGCGACCCTTCTTATTTGTCATCAATAATAGGTTGGAAGAATCACAAGCTTTGATACCACTATAATATTCCCAACTGGGTTGTGTGGAAATTTCACATTGCTAACCCTTTTTAAACATATTACTCAATGAAGAATATTGTCAAATAGATAACAAAAATTCATTACATAAAATTTAGAGCAAATAACTATGGCATTATTATGGATGGAAAAACTTCCAGAATTAGTACAATGACAACTATTGGCTGTAATAACAATTGCAAAATGCTACTAAGCACACAAACTATTGAATGCTACGCAGCTACACAATCTATAGAAACCACACAAGAAACCTGGTATGATGCCAATCAATGAAGCCAAGGCTCTCCAAGCCTTACTCTGCTCTGCTCTGCTCCAACAATGTCGATTTGCAATCAACCCTCTTGGCACCTATGGATCTGAAATTCGACCTCTTCCTACAAATCACCGCAGACACCTTGTGCAAGCCGATATGCTTTTCAACTCCCTCCAATATGAAATCAAGCACAAAATGAACTCTAATGAGAACTCTAGATGAATCCTCCTCTTGTCTAGCTAGGGTGGATATTTCACCACCAAAACTAAACTTGCAGTGGAAGGGTTTTTCCCAAAACCCCAATGAAAACGATGGCTACAAGAGCACTCAATAAGATATCAAGTAATAATGTCAAAGTGAGAGACTTCCCCTACTATTTATCCTTCTTTCGATTCTTCTAGATCTTTCTTCCTTTGACCAAATCAAACCCTTACTTAACTCCCTTTCAATATAATTGTTTATTTTATTTAATTATCTCTTTCTTCCTTTGACCAAATCAAATCCTTACTTAACTCTCTTTCAATAAAATGTAATTGTTTATTTTATTTAATTATCTCCTCAAGGTTTGATGCATTGACTCCCTTTTTTTTGTTGACTATAGCCTATGGAGTCGTATAGGATAATGAGTTATTAATTGGAAAGGGCCATTAGATATTCCTAAGTCCTAAGTTATGATTTCATTAAAGTATGAGCTTGGTGGGAAATGGAAAAAAATAAATTATTTTCCATTGTTACCATTGCATATTGGGTTGGGAGTGTGAGCTAGGGAGCCATTGATACCCTGTGACTTGAATACCTTGTGGGTTCTAGGTGAATCCTGTGTGACTATTAAGAACAATTCTCCTTGGGTTGCTTTGGGGAAGGCTAGATCCCTAGAGGGGAAATTGTCTAGGATATGTTTCCCTTGGTGTGAGGCCTGGAGGGTATATGGAGACTCCATGAGTGTAGTTAGATCTCCTCGAGCCACAACTTTGAGACTTCCTGTGTGAGTCACATTGGAGTCCTGGAAAGGAAGTGAGACAACTTGAGGGACTGATATGTAGAGAATGGGGTATACTTCCTTGAGTTGTGCAAGTTGAGGGGAATAAGAGAATGTTGGTTGGAGTTGCTGCTGAAGTTTGGTACCTTGTCCTAGTTTGAGCCTAGTACTAACTGTAAGACTTTAGTTGACTCAAAGTGAGTGCATTTTCCTTGGTGGAACCATAGCTCCATCTCGAATATGACTTGTTGTTGAGAGAACTAGAACAACAATGTCTATGACTAGGTGGAACGTTTGAGGTCTGTAACCAGTTAGTGCC
>JASDQU010948156.1:0-13152 GCA_032191745.1 Picea mariana
CAAGATTTTGAATGCATTCTTATCCGGTGAAGCTTACAACATTTGGCCAAAAGATAACCTCTTTAGTATTACTCATTGATCCTTTCAAACTTTCAATAAAATTTCATTTCACCCTTTTCTATTTAATCCTTTAAAACAAAAACATGTGCTTCTTTACTCCTTGTTCGATGAGTTTCTCACCTAATTGTTAGTATGTGTCAGACCTTGTGCTTCTAAATATTTCAAAAAGTCTTAGAAGATTAATTCTTGAAATATATTGATTGAAATATCCATTGAAAAATCATCCCATCTTAACATTTATAATGTTACTTCAACCATTAACCTACTCATCTCCCAAAATTTTAGGTTCTTTTTATTATGATTCCAATTATGGACTAAAAAGTCGATTTGAGACTCCTGGGTGTGCTTTGCAACTATTCTATTCACTAAATGCTTATATTATCCTTTGGTGTAAATCTGATTTAAAGTAAGCACATCGTGACTATAGCATTCAAGGATCACTAAGCATTTCATAAGGAATGTTGCAACTCACAAAAGCACCTGAGAATTCCTCAAAAATACCTCTCTTGAAAAATTTAATTAGCATGCAAGGTTATTAAAGTCTCATGGTTTAACGTATTGTTATTGCTGGGAATTTTATCTCATCGAATCATTATCTAAGGACAAGGGTAGGAATAGATATTGTGAGAAAATTTTGGAATCAAAAGGCATAGCTTCAAAATCCTCTATATTTTGATGTTAAAAGATATGTGAAAAAATTTCATCGACTAAGTTTGTTTGTTAATTCATTGTTTCACTTTTAACAAGTATATATATTCATTTCTGCATCAAACTTAACTATTAACTTGAATCAAAATGCAACTTAACTATTAACTTGAATCAAAATGCATACTTGGTTGAGTATATCTTTATTTACTTTAAGCTTACCAATTTTGGTTACTTATTATTAGCATATAGTTCCATCTTGTAACTTCTTTCCCTTGTAATCATCAATATCTGCATGTGCATATGAAAACATAAGAGAGATCATGATCTTCAAAACAAAATATGAAGTTGAAAATATATGCAAAAAATTATGAACATGTTCTATAAACCAAGTTGACAAGAATGCCTTTGTGTTAGGATATTTAGACACTTAGGAGTTAGTTAAGATCTACTTGATTTAATGTGTCGTTAGGTAAAAGTGTGTTTATTTAGTATGCATTAGTATGCATTTGTAGTTAGGAAAGCCGACAGTCACGATATGTTCCCGATATAGAGTGATCCAACGGTTCATGTTCTCCTCGATCTTAACGGCTACATTGATCTATGGCTTAACACTCAATTGGTCCATGATCTCCATTTAAAGAGCATGGAGAGTCATTTGTCAATGATATATTGTGAGAAACTCTCTTGTAAAATCTCTCTGTAATATTTTTCTTTTGCATTAATAAATTTCTCCAAGTGGTCGTGTTGGCTGGGGTTGTGGATGTTTCCCCGCAGGAGTTTTACCAGGTCAAAATATTGGTGTATTGATCTTTGATTTAGTTTTTTGAGTGGTTACTGAAGGTGTTCATCCTATGTTGGAATACATGGTATCAGAGAATGTTTGAAGACCTGCTCTTGTTGTAGATCGAGATCGTGAAGTTGAGTTTTCTCATCTCTGGTTTCTTCCATTTCCATATATTTATGGCCTAAGAGAACTATTCCATTGCGTCCAAAGCGCTCGTTTCAATCAGGAATGATTTTCGTTACACTCGAAAAGGTTTTTGTTTGCCCAAGATATGACCGTTTCAGTCAGATCTGAAGGTATAACGCCTAAATACGCCCTTTTAAAATTTTTGTAGAGTATTATTTAGATTTTATTTCAGTTTTATATTTTTTGTTTCCTGGTTGTAGCTAGTCTTTTGGATCTGTGTATGCTCTTTTCCCCACACCCTGTGTAATCTCGAGAAATCAGAAACAAATCAGAAAAAAAATTCATTTTTCGGGTAAACTAATCGAGATCTAACCCGTGTTGTCATTGAGAAGCGAATTTTTTTTCTTGTGTGAAAATAGTTTTTTTTTAGCATGCTCTCCAAGGTTGTCTTCAACAACAACAACAAAAACAATCCTCCTTCTAAATAATACAATATGTTTTGCTAGCTCATTTGGTTAAAAGTTACCTTATTAGGTAAGAGGTCTTGAGTTCAAGTCTCTTTTTTGTAACTTTTTTTGAAAAAGTTAATGCATTCTTGTAAAGTGTATTTCAATTCAAGTATAAAAGTGAATCACTATAAGTAGATTTAATATTTTATTTTAAATTTGTTTATTTTTCATGTTGCTTTCTTTTATAAAGTAACTTCATTGTAAAAATGATCTTCGCTTCTTTTTATAAAAGTGGGTCACTTCATAAAACAACTTATTTGTAAAAGTGAGGTTATTTGGAGGGGTATCATCATGTGGAACAACTTCTATTTGCCATGTGGCTATTTGGTTATTGTTTGTCTTTTTTTAAAAGGGCATAACTTTCACATTCGAAGTCTGTTTTTAGTGTCGTTTTTTTAAAAACTGCTTAATTTTTCGAGATCTTTCCATCCAGATCACTAGTTTCAGTTTTTAAATCCATATTATTTGCATATTTAATATGACTTCTTCCARTGATGTTTTTCTTACCAACACCAACTACTTCCAATGGAAATCCCATATGGAGGATTTATTAAGAAGTAAATGCTTGTACCAAATTACCTTGGGAAAGGAAAAAGAACCCATTGATTATGAAAAGAAATTAAAATAGGCTAATAGGAATGGCGAAGCACGTGGACTGATCGAAATGCCCATCTCTCATGATTTAAGGTTCCACCTTCAAGAAATTGATGACCTCGATGAAGCTTGGGAAAATATTGAATCTGTGTTTGGTAAACACAATATTATTCGAGAACATTAGTTAGAAAATCAAATATTGACTCTAAGTCCAAATGATTTTTCTTGCATTGAAGACTATATATCTAAGTTTAAAACACTTACAATTTTATGTGAAGAATGTAACATAAAGTTGGAGAAAGAGCGTTGCATCTATATTATTCTTTCTAAGCTAGGTACTGCATATTTTGTGTTTGTATCTATCTTTTATGCCATGAGAGAGGCTCTAGGGAAAGCTTATCAAAAACCCACTCTTGAGTCCTTTTGTGATGCTTTGATTAGAGAGAAAAATAATCTTGTACAACTTGAAGTGATCATCATTGCAGGTACCTCCAATAAAGCCTTAGTATCCCAACAGAAAGATAAACCCAAGAATCCCAAGAAGCAACATCCTCACCACAACAACAAGAAAAACAAGGGTCCCAAACCCACTCAGATAGCTTCAGCTCCTAATCGTGACAAAGGAGCAAAATCTTAAATAAGAAGACTGGCGAACATTGCAAATTTTGTGGGAAAGATGGTCATGATGAGTCCAAATGTTTCAAGAATGTGGAATCTTTCGAAGCAGGGATGAAGAAACACAACATCAATATTGATTCTTCTTCTTCTTCTTCTTCTTCTCATGGACATGCACTTTTTGTTTCTGGTTTCTCCTTCAATGCAACTTCTACTTCTTCTTTTGATGAGTGGCTTATTGAATATGGATCATATTATCATATGGTTGAGGACACAACCATATTTTCTACTCTAAATGAATGTAACACCAAGAAAATATTTGTGGGTGATGATAGATCTCTTAGTGTTGTAGGATCTGGAACAATTCAGGTAGAAAATGGTCATTTCAATGATGTGTTATGTGTTCCAAGTATTTCCTCTAACCTTCTATCAATATATCAAATCACTCATTTAGGTGAAGGTGAAACCATAGAGTTTTCACCTCGCCAAGTTGTAATCAAGGATCTCAAAGATCCTCAACATGTTCTTACAACTGGAATTGTTGATGATATTACCAGGTTGTACAAGTTTGAAAACTTTGGGTCATCATATTTTCCATCATTTTTTGTTGCTCATAGCGATGACTTGAGCAAACTTTGGCATGAGCATTTTGGGCATCTAAACTATCGCTCATTGCAACAACTATGTAATTATCATATGGTGATTGATCTTTCTCTTGTTTCATGCAGAGATGGTGTTTATGTCGGTTGTGTTCTCGACAAACATCATCGGGACAATTTTGACAAACGTGCCTCTTGGCATGCCTCAGGCCCTTTGCAACTTGTTCACAGTGACTTGTGTGGTCCACTTTCTTCTCCTTCTTTTTCCAGGTGCAAGTATTTCTTAACTTTCATTGATGACTTTTCTAGACGTACTTGGGTTCACTTCTTAAAAATTAAGAGAGAAGTTTTTGACAAGTTTCTCGCCTACAAGACCCTTGTATAAAAGCAATTTGGACATCCAATTCAAAGGTTAAGAACAAATAATGGAGGTGAATACGTGAACGATAATTTTACAATTTACTGCACTACACGGGGAATCCAAATGAAACACATTGTTCCATATACACCACAACAAAATGGTGTTGCTGAGAGAAAGAACCACACATTAAAATAAATGGATAATTGTATGATCCAGACTAAGGGATTAAGTCTAAAGTATTGGGCGAAAGCCATCAACTATGCAAATTACATAGTAAATCTGACTCCCACAGAGGCTTCTAAAAATATAACACCGGAGGAAGCATGGACTAAAATTAAACCAAATGTATAGTTGGGGTTGTGGATGTTTCCCTGTAGGGGTTTTACCACATCAAAATATCGGTGTGTTAATTTTTTATCTAGTTGTGTGAGTGGTTACTCGAGGTGTTCGTCCTATGTTGGAATACCTGTGTTGTCGAACATGGTATTAGAAAAGGAAAGAATTGCAGCCTAAAAGTGAGAAGTGTATATTTGTTGGTATTTTTGAAGATGTTAAAGGTTATAGACTTCTTCAACCACATTGTAATGAAATTATTATTAGAAGAGATGTTAAATTTGATGAAAATCTCTTGGCCTACGATCCTAGTTCGACAATTGTGCCTTCTTTGGCTTGTGATCCATCTTCTGTGTTTGTGCCTTGTTTTGTTCCTATTCTGGTTTCTTATTCAGATGATGATAGTGAGGACGAAAATCCACCTCCTCCTACTCACCTTCCTCCAAATGAGTCCATTGAACCTGAACCAACACCAACACCAACACTTCCTAGTTGGGTCTGTTCAACACGAGAAGCAACTGGAAATGTTGTCGGTGATCCTTCATATCAGTTTCAGACATGTTCATAGTTCTATTGAGCCTCATCTCTTTTGGCTCAAGTTTCAGAGACTCATGATCCAAAAACATTTGTAGAAGCTTCAGGTCATCCAGATTGGGATACAACAATGAATGAAGAGTATTTTTCTTTAATGGAAAATGATACTTGGGATCTTGTATCTCTTCCGAAAGGAAGAAAACTTGTCATATGTAAATGGGTTTACAGAACTATGTATGCATCAGATGGAAGTGTTGAAAATACACAAGGCTCGGTTAGTTGCTAAAGGATTTTCCCAAGTTGAAGGAATTGAATACAATGAAACATTTTCCCATGTCGCCAAAATGAATTCCATCTGCCTTGTTCTTTCCCTTGCTGCATCACATAAATGGGAGGTCCGTCAGATGGATGTTAAATATGCCTTCTTGCATGGGGATTTGCAAGAATAAATATACATGGAACAACCTCCTAGCTATGTCCAGAATGACTCAATCTTGTTTGTCGCCTTAAGAAATCTCTTTATCATCTTAAGAAAGCTCCCCGAACTTGGTATGCCAAAATGGACAACTTTCTTATTGACACTGGATTTTCCAGATGTTATTCTGATCCTAATGTCTATACCAAGAAAGTAGGAAGCCATCTCATAATCCTTGTACTTTATGTTGATGACCTTGTCCTTACTGGTAGTGACTCCAAACTTTTAAACCATGTGAAAACTAGCCTTGAGAAGAAATTTGAAATGATAGGCTTAATATTTTTGCACTATTTCCTTGTGTTGGAATACTAAGAGCGGGGGGTGAATCGATATTAGTAATTTTCTTTCTTTAACCACAATATAAATCTTCAATGATATTAAATCATCATTCAATATAGCATCAGTACCGTAAATCAATGCATAAACAACACATAAACATAGTACACTGAAGTTTTACGTGGAAACTCAATGCGGGAAAAAACCACAGAATGCTTTTCTTATTTGTCAAAGAGTGCATTCATTGGAAGAAACAACTTCCTATTTCTCCAACTACAAATGGAAGGAGGCTCCAAAATTCTTTTTACATGTTTCAACTTGAAGGAAGCTCCAACTCCCTAATTTTCGGCTCCAACCGGAAGGAGGCTACAACCCCCTTTCCTTTCCCCTCCAACCGCCCTGAAATATAATTGTAGACAACCCTGTCACTACTTCTGTTGCTGTAACTGATAACCTGTTGTTGTTGTTTCTCATGATACCTATGTTGTAGCTACTGATATCAATATCTCATCAAGACTGCAACCACTTATTTCTCATGCCAAAAACCAAAAAAGAGTTCTTCAAATCAAGTGATCACAACTCACCGAGACATACTTGTTCCTGATTTCTTCATAATAACTCTCTAACACACTCAGGAAGAGATACCTTGACCCTGAAGCTGAATTGAGTTCCTTATCCCAGATCTTCTTGAAATTTTCTTCATAGGTACATGACTATGTATATTGTTTGCCTGCAGGTATCCACGTTTTTTCTCACAGTAGCCCGCTGTTCGCACTTTTCCTCCTAAAACTGGTGGATATGCTCAAGGAATTCGTGTATGAAACCCCTTATCCTTACTCTCATCTCCTGCAAACTTCTTACTTCACTTGACTTCTCTGTCTTCGACTCACTGCCTCAGATCTCCAACATGTATTCTCAGAAGTGAATACATAGAAGTAATTTGAAATGGAATCTTCTTTGTGTTATATAGGAGAAATTTATTAATGACATGAAACTCATGATAGCATGCAACTCACATCCAACATGTTATATTTTGTTTACTCCACTTTTCTTTTCCTCCAAAAATTAATTATCTCTCCAATAATTAATTATTCCTGCAATAAGTAATTATCCTTGCAATAATTAATTATAATTTGTTTATTGCCTTTACTTCAACATGAAACTTTGTTCAAGGGTTGAAATCAATGACAACCAATCTCGATAATTAATTATCCTTGCAATAATTAATTATCTCTGCAATGACATGCAATAATTAATTATCCCTGCAATAATTAATTAATCTTTTTCGATAATTAATTAATCTTTTAACAATATCCTCCTTTGGCATTGATGAAAACACTTAGAAACAACAATGCCAACACTCATTCTCATGTTGGATCCCCCTGTCTTCATGTGTTGGCTCCCCCTATCTTCATTTCTCTTCTCTTCCATGCCTCTATTTTTCTCTCCCCATTTGACATCAATGGAAAACGATGTCTTGTCCTTGGGGTTGATCCCCCTGTCAGTAAACCTCTGATATTTACTCATGTTTCTCTTCATGGTGCTTCCTCATGTACATATCTGATAAAAAGAATTCAAGTCTTTCAAAAATCATTCATTGTGGGGCTGAAACTACTCCAAGTTTCTGTCGAACATACTCAAAAGTCTCCATTGGAAAAGGTTTGGTGAAGATGTTTGCGATCTTCTCTTTTGTCCGACATACTCTACCTTGATGTTATTCTCTGTAATCTGTTCCCATAGAAATTTAAACTTGATCAAAATGTGTTTCGTCTTGGAATGCATCACTGGATTCTTAGAGATACTTATAGCATGCATGTTATCACAAAATATCATAATAGGCTCGTCATACTCCACATGTATGTCCTACAAAGTTTGCTTCATCAAGAGAACATATGTACAACATGTTGCTACAATATACTCTGCTTCTATTGTGGACAATGATATTGAAGAATGTTTCTTGCTCAACCAAGATACTAGACAATCACCCAAGTAGAAATCTTCTCCACTTGTATGTAACACATCTAACCCCTAAATACTCTTTTAAGGGGTGGGACATCATAATTTTTGTTCTTCCTAACCATCTCAAATCCTAATTCTAGGATCTTCATTGGTTACTACTTGCCATGAGTTTTCTAATGGTCGCCACCGCACTAAAATTTGAGCTCGTGTCTATAAGTTATGGCCTCATGAAGTTACTCGGGCGTTATTAGTTGGGTTCTTCAGTGTTCGACGTTGATCATACCTTTTTCCTAATCCCCGAAGTCTCAAAATATCACCACGTGGCCTTGGCCCTTTGGCGATCGACATTCGACGTTTTTATGTTGGACGTTGCTAGCGGGAAAACCCCCCCTTTAACTACACCAGGGTTCAGAATGTAGATAGATCGATTAACCGTCTAAAAGCTAATTAATTCTCTATACTACCCAAAACATACCAAAAATAATATAAAGAAAGAAAAGAGAAAGGAGATCGGGTAACTATACCTCTAATCCCACGTCTGGTGATGACCTCCTCGCGTTGGGAAGTTCCACTGACTGCACGCCTCCTCCCAGGGTTGAATTGCATCCAAAGATTGACAAACAAAGAAATACAAGCATGCTATTCCATATATAATTTAGGGTTAGATGTTATAATGTCAAGCATAAATCAATAAAAGTATTCAAGACACCATCATTTGGGACAGGAAAATATAATTATTTTATTCATAACACGAAGATTATACCTTTATAATCTAAGTCGGCCATCGTTTCATGAACCTGGTCCGGGCTTCTCTTCACCATGCTCCAAGTGCACCTTGTATGAACTTATTCTCTCAACCTTCTCATCTCTTTTAGGGAACTAAATGGGTTAAATGGAGGAAGAAGGGGCTAATGAGGGAATGTTGAGGCAATGTCTCACAAGAGGCAACAATATCTTGGGCAAAGAGGGGAAGTGAAATCGAACAGAGTTTCACCGTTCTTATCCTTAGATTTTAAATGAGACCCCAACACCTCCTTTTATATGAAAAAATGATGGTTATTCAGTTGGGTGACGGGCTATAGCAGGTGGATTAGTTGGGAAACTTCCAATAGCCCATAAATTTCAACGAATTCCTTGCAACTTTTTGATTTTTTGCAACTTTTGCAAGTATATGTGGATTGTAATGGTGCAACATGCGTATGTATGTGAGTTGTAGTGGTGCAACAAGAATATGTACGCAGGCAGTAATGGTGCGGGGCATGCACATCTACTAAAAAATGGGTTTTTAAGAAGAGCTACTTAGCAGTGCTTTGGAAAAAATTGAAAGTAAGAGGGCAAGGCCATGTATGCATGAATAGGGAAATTTAGGGCTATAAAATATGGACCCTAATGTGTGAGATCAAAAGAGAAACTGATGGCCGAAATAAATTACAATATCTTCACCAATATATGAAATCAAGTGAGCCCGGGACCAGAGTTCGGGAGGTGCCATCTGCAAAACAACAAAATGTATCTCTGAGGTGGGCATCCCCATGCTCGGGATGGAATAAATCATATTTGCCAATCAAATACACTGCATATCCATGTCATATAACTATATAAAGTGTAGCCGCAAGCAATAAACAACGGATCTACATCTCAAAATCAAAGATATACAAATATAGTATCCATGTTCAAGAAGCTATTGACACCCGATGGTTGGAGATGAGGTCTTCATAGCTCGAGAAACAACTTCAAGATATTCAAAATTCAGGTAGGATTATAATGGGAGTGCAAAAATCACTACCCTGAGGTCTTCGACGGATCGTTGGGAAAATACATGAGGATCTCGATGATTAGGTAGAGAACTTCGTCGATTTTGAATCAGGACTTGACTTGACTCACGGGATGGCTGACCCATGAGGTCAAGAGAAAAACTACAGAAAGGCCGACTCAGTTTCAGTGAAACTTCCATTGGACAAAAGAACGAAAGATGATCAGACTCAGGAAACATGACATTGACATAGGTTCACAATGCAAGAGGAAACACAAACTCTCCATGTGTTTGGAAGAGTAACCAAATGGAGGAGGACACAACTCTATGTAGCGAGAACAACTTCCTAAGGTCATACTATATCCCAATGCTTGATGAAAAAATGGAAGGATGTGATTTGTCCAAGGGCAACTCTTTGTGCTACTGAAAGAATACATATTTACCGTCCCCTCTTTTTGGGATATTTGAATTTTTTTGTCGTTTTTAATTTTTTTAAAGATCTTGAAAAAGAATAAAAGAATGCTATGCTACAAAGGAGGAACGAGTATTGAAAGCAAGCATACTAGTTCCAAGCGGAAGGAACATATTAATGCTCAGAGCAAGGAGACATGTGCAGGAAAATGACACTCAGGGAAAATTCCTCCATGGGTCAAGGTGTCAAGTCGCAGAGGCAAAAAGTGCTACAAGGCTTGAGTATAAGGCATGCTTCAAAGGTTCAGTTGAGAGCAACATGGAGCCTAAATTAGGCCAAATACGCAGAGATGAAAATGCGACTAGGCAAGACACATTGAGACCCCTTCAATGTAATTTTTACGAGCCCAAAGAAGGTAATATCGATAGTTTTTTCACGTTTAGAGAGTCTGAAAAAATGTAAAAGAAGACTCCATGGAGTACCTTTTTTAGAGATAGTATAGTCGGTTCGAAAAAAAGGTTAAACTTGTATCGAAAATACATCCATTCAAAACCATTTTTAACGTGTGTGACAAATACAAGATCACTCGGCAATATTTTCAATTTTAAGGAGTCTGAAAAGAGCTTAAGTATGGACTCACATCCTTTTTTTGAGTTTACTCTCCTTAGCCCGAAAAAGTATAAAAGTAACTGAGGAGAAATCTCCCAGTGAGACAAATCTCCCGAGGCATACCTTTTTCCTCTATAATCTACAAGCTGGAAAAAGGGGTAAACTCATGCCAATAGATGTTCTTCTGGATGAATTTAACGAGTGTGAAGGAACAAGGTCACTCGGTGATATTTTCAATTTTAGGGAGTCTGAAAAAATCTTAACTATGGACTTTGAGGGGGTTCCTTTTTCGTAAGTAATCTCCAAGGCCTGAAAAAGGTGATAAACCAAAACCAAGGAGAATGTTCCTTTTTCGAATATTTAGTCCATCACGCCTGAAAAATGGTTAAACTTACGCCTGAGAATACTCTTCTAGCGAATTGTAGTTCCTAGAGCATACCTTTATTCATAAAATTGATCGTTTGGACTGAAACATGGGTAAAATACCGTCGGACAGACTTGCCTTCAAATTTGAGTTTGGCGAGCGTGAAAGGCAACAAGATTGCTTGACAATCTTTTCATGTTTAGAGAGTCTGAAAAGGGATTAAAGAAAAATCCAGGGGGATACTTTTCTCAGTTAATCTAGACAAGATTGAAAATCATAAATACAGTCTTGTCGGATGTTGCTTTTGAATTTTAAAGTGCGCTTGAAAGACAACAAAGCGTGTTCATGAGGGAGTCTCGTGGGGTAGAGTCTACACAAACACTAGGAACATATAAAGGGGCAGCCTAAACTAACTCCGAATTAGGATGGTGATTATCAGATTCCAACTGGTCGATACTGACAATGCTTCCATTATGAGGGAAATGGATCACCCGGAAGAGCGTAGACACCACAACATTCATAACATATACATAATCATGCCTGAGAAGCATATTGAAATCTAATGGGCCTTGAACCACTATAACATCGACAAGGACAATATTCCCACCTAATGAGATAGGAAACTGAGGAAGAATCCCCAAATATTGACTAGGATGTATGTCCAAATCCAACAACTCATGTGAATCAAACACTGTTACAAGGAAATCCCCTTACGGACAAGTGGATTCTCTCTTGGATACTAGACCCCTATGACCAAGACACAAAAGTGCTATCGTGGAAACTGAATTTCCTTTTCATGAAGCTAAACTATCCAAAGAAGAAGAAGGAACAAGAGTAAATACCTTTTTACCAATGTTTGTCCTTGCTTGATCCAGGATGATCTTTATCTCCATGTTCTTCAGAAGGTCCTACAATACAATGAGAAACAACAATGAGACATACTCCCTACTCTACCATGATTAGATTCATAATGGATCTTATGAAAGAAACAAGTTCATGAAACATACACAAACTTTAAAGGAAACATGCCAAGCATAGATTTATATTAATGAAAACAAAGTGATGCTTACAACCATGGATGTAGGTGAAACAACTTCACCAAGATCTCTTTGTCCAGACCCTTGCTCAAATAATCCACACACAGAATGTTGATGCTTCAATGATATGTCCCTTATGAGATCATAAGTTTGATACTTCACAATGTCTCTCTTTCAATACCACTCATGAGATCATAAGTTTGGTATCTATATTTATCCATCTTGTACCTTTCACCATGATAAAGACCTCCTTATATGATATTGGAGAGACCCAACCACTTGAGAGATCTTTGGGATAAGTTGAGGATTCCTCTCCTTCAGTTGTGGATCTTCCCTAAGATCATGCCTTGAATTCAGATTCGAATCCAACCAACTTCAGAGATTGAGGGGATTCTTCCCTGATTTATCTCAACAAACCAAAATTTACTCAGAAAGGGCAGCGCTCATCCAAAAGGGTGCACAGAGCATTTCAACGCTCCCCCAAAGAAGGCTAGGCCATGTCAGCGCTCCCTGACAGTGGGTAGGGGAGAGCTGGCTTCCAAAATCGACTTTTAAGTGGTTTTCTTCATGGAAAATGCTTTGTACTCTTCATCAGATGAAGGTGTCTTAAGTGTCCTTATGATGTCGTTAGAGACACTACATAGGCAAGATGGCAGTATTATGTTTGCGACACTTGCGACACTTAAGGCCAATAATGTGACACTTGTGACACTAGTCATGACGACAATAGGTCATCATTAAAGTGAGAAATTTTGATGTGTAACAGATTGCCCCCCAAAGTACGAAGTTAGAAGACATAAACTGATGACTGAAGTACTTTGTAGACGTTTTCAAGCAAGGGTAAGGACTCAGAGAACCTGATAGAAGCTGCAAACAACCATCAAAAAAATATTATGACATGTTTCTGTTGGAGATATGGCTATAGCAGAGATGACGCAGATGGTCAAGGTTGTCATTGATGGCAATCGATTGTTTATGGAGCATGCACAAGTGATGGAACACAAGAAGACTAACACGCACAAGGACTGCTGGAACACGACTGCTGGAACACGACTGCTGGAACACGACTGCTGGAACATGAATGCTGGAACACGACTGTTGGAA
>JASDQU010948156.1:13252-31853 GCA_032191745.1 Picea mariana
TCTCTAACACACTCAGGAAGAGATCCCTTGACCCTAAATATGATCTGAGTTATTGATCCCTAATCTTCTTGAAATTTTCCTCACAGGTCTGCGACTGTGTATATTGTCTGCTTGCGGGTATCTGCATTTTTCCTCACTACAGCTCGTATGTCCGTGATTTTCCTCCTGAAACTCGTGGATATACTCAAGGAATTCCTGTATGAAACCCCTTCTCCTTACTCTCAGCTCTTGCAAACTTCTTACTTCACTTGACTTCTATGTCTTCAACTCACTGCCGCAAATCTCTAGCCTATATTCTCAGAAGTGAATACACATAAGTAATTTGCAATGGAATCTTCTCTGTGTTATATAGGAGAAATTTATTAATGACATGAAACTCACATGCAACTCACATGCAACCTGTTATCTTTTGTTTACTCCACTTTGCTTTTCCTCCAATAATTAATTATCTCTCCAATAATTAATTATTCCTGCAATAATTAATTATCCTTGCAATAATTAATTATCTTCTGTTTACTGCCACTTTACTTCAACATGCAACTTTGCTCAAGGGTTGACATCAATGAAAACCAATATCAATAATTAATTATCCTTGCAATAATTAATTATCCATGCAATGACATGGAATAATTAATTATCCGTACAATTAATTACTTAATCTTTTTCGATAATTAATTAATCTTTCAACACCTTGGCCTCCAAGTTTTGAAAACCAAGGAAGGAATTTTTCTTTCCCAATCTAAGTATGATTGTGACTTTCTTCGTCGCTTCCATATGGAATATTGTAAGCCATCCCCTTCTCCCTTCTATTCTAGATTCAAGCTTGCTAACACTTGTACTTCTCCGGAAGTTAATGCCACTTTGTATCATCAGTTAGTTGGTAGCCTCTTGCACTTGACTCATACCAGTCCTGATATTTCCTTTTTTGTTGGTCTTGTTTCCCGGTATATGCAGAAACAACCCATGAAATCCATTGGGAATCATCTAAAAGGATACTTTGGTATGTCTGGGGCACAATTCAGTTCGGAATACATTACAGTTCTGGGGGTACTCCTTTATTCGTTGGCCTCACAGATTCATATTGGGTCGGTGACCCCAATGATCATAAGTCTATTGAAGGTTATGTTTTCATCCTTGGTTCATGACCTATCATTTGGGCCTGTAAGAAAAAACATGTTATTGCACTTTCTTCAGCAGAAGAAGAGTATCAAGCAACGGTAAATGAAATTCAGGAAGCCTTGTGGCTTTAACATATCCTTCTAGATTTTGGATTCCAGCAGTAGCGTCCGACTAGCCTTTGGTGGAAAATCGGAGTGTCATCAAGCTCACCAAAGATCTAGTTCAACATTATCACAAGAAACACATCGAGCTACACATGCACTTCATCAGAAAGCTCATTCATGATTAAGTTATTGAAGTGCTCTTTTTCCCTACAGAAGATCAAGTTGAAAACATTTTCACAAAGTCTCTTACAGAAGAAAAGTTTTCCGAACTTCGATCTATGTTAGGCATTCGGGAAGTTGTCATTAAAGGGGGATAGGCTCTAATGCCTCCTTCCTTCTCCTATTGTGTCACTATTGTAAATCCTTCAATCCCATCCCAAGTTGTTCTTGAGGGGGGATGTTAGGATATTTAGACACTTAGGAGTTAGTTAAGATCTACTTGGTCTAATGTATCCATAGGTAAAAGCATGTTTCTTTGTGTGTTTCTTTAGTATGCTTTAGTATGCATTTGTAGTTAGGAAATATGACGGTCATGATATGTTCCCAACATAGAGTGATCTGACTATTCATGTTCTCCTCAGTCTTAACGGCTACATTGATCCGTGAATTAACACCTAATTTGTCCATGATCTATATTTAAAGAGAATGGAGGGTTATTTTCTGATGATCGATTGTGAGAAACTATCTTGTAGAATCTCTCTGTAATATTTTTCTTTTGCATTAATAAATTTCTCCAAGTGGTCGCTTTGGCTGGGGCCATGGATGTTTTCTCGTATGGGTTTTACCACGTCAAAATATCGATGTGTTGATCTTTGATCCGGTTGTTTGAGTGGTTACTGAAGGTGTTCGTCCTGTGTTGGAATATCTGTGTTTTCGATCACTTTGAATTTCATGTTATGAACCCAATTCAAATTCTAAAGAAGTGAGTTTCTTCAATGTTTAGGGAACATATTCATAGTTGATAAGTCATGAAAACCAATGATCAAAATAATGGATCATGCTTCTAGTTTTATTCTCCTTTTCCTATAGTAAATATGCTTGTGATCAACAAATGAGCTTCCAAAACTTTACCTACAATATGAGGAGGCTACTGATAAGATTATCATATCAAGCCAACAGAAATCTAAATTCAGAACATGATATAGCTATAAGGTAAAGAAGAATCTAACAACTAATAATACAATAAGGAATCTACCTAATGAGGTAAATGGTTGGAAAAAAAAACCCTAAGTGAACAACTAATGATCCAAATATTATCTTATTTATCTCATTTAAACTAAGCAACAAAATCTAATCTAGAAAGCATCAAAACATTCTAAACTGAAAAACCTACTCCTATCCTAATCTACACCAATTGATTCACAACTATGTAAAGTCATGAAGCTACTGTAGCCATCGAATTAGATCAACATCAAGAGGGATATCAAAGCATTGAATAGGTGTTTGTATTTGATGTATTGTGAAATGAATCATTGAAAAAACTAAAACATGTTGAAGTTGATTCATGATGAGAAATATCGAAAACTTACTAGTTTGAGGGAATTGTTGATTTTTTTTTTTTATTCTGGGCAATCTCTAATGATATCTTGAAAGTGATTATTGTAATCCTAGAACATGAGGAAAGAAAATAAAAGTACCTTATGTACCTTTGCATGATAGTTACTTGGTTTTTCACACTTAATGTTTATTGAAATCATTTCTTTACTAAAATATAAAATCATTGTTCCTTTCATTGTACNTCTGGGCAATCTCTAATGATATCTTGAAAGTGATTATTGTAATCCTAGAACATGAGGAAAGAAAATAAAAGTACCTTATGTACCTTTGCATGATAGTTACTTGGTTTTTCATACTTAATGTTTATTGAAATCATTTCTTTACTAAAATATAAAATCATTGTTCCTTTCATTGTACATGACAATAAGATTTAAATCAAACACTTCTTCATTCTTTGGTTATGGATGCTCACTTAATTTTTCATGATCTATGTCTTTTGTAGTCATTCCTTCTTCTTGATTCTCAATATTTTCAAGTTGGGTGTCGATAGTAAATAATTCTAACCTATTTCGATTCTCCTTAGGAAAGGCGATATCATCTTCAAATATAGGGTAATCACATGCAATCTTTATTACCTCTGGTTCATGAATTTGAGATTGTAGGCTGGGTGTGGTTAAAGGAATATTGGATTTTATCTTTTCAAACAATCCAACTATATGAAAATTTTCTTTATTGAATATGGTCTAAACCTCTCTTCCTTCTATTTTCGAAAAAGATTTGCAAATAAGGGTTTTGAATTGATTCTTGCAAAGACACTTTTTCAATATTTCCACTTCATCGTTTCTCCATATTAAATTTTCAGAATACGAGCATAGAGAAATAACTAAAGCATGTTTCTGTAGGTTTTCCTTGAGTGAATGTCTTGAAATAGTTTCAAGTACAAATTATAAAAAAATTCTAAATCTAAAAATCCAACATTTTCTTTGGTAATGTTATATGTACAACCATAGTTCCCTATTTCTTCCTATGACCAAAGAGATTCTTAATGGGTAAATATTGAAAGGAGATGCCCTCAATTCATAGTGATCAAATTTTTGAGGGTTCATTAAATATGATGTTAATTTTCTTGTTTCTACATAAGGAAGATGACTAGAAATCATGTCTTCGTTTGTAACTTTTGTTTGCTCATGGTTACCATTAATAGGTTTAGTATTTGTTCTTTCTAAAATTAACTCATTACTTAGATTTTCAATAGTCTTAATTTTGATTTCATCAGTGAATATATGCATCGGATCATTCTTTAAAATATTTTCCTCATGTTGTTCTTCACAAGCAAATTGAAAATTTAGTAAGACTAGACAAAGAACATAATTAATTTATGTAGAAGGGAATATTTGTATATTAGGCACAGAAGTGATCAACAATGATATCTCATCACTATTTTCCCTTCTTCCTTCTTCAATATTGATTGAGATGAGCAATGATCTACTATTTCCCTTACTATTGAGTTCATTGAATGGTGCCAAATGACTAAGAGGGGAGAATGTATGGAGGTATGTATTCTATAAATATGTTATGAGGTTCTAGGGTATGAATTTATACAACATCAATTTTCAAATTGGTAACATTTAGATAATCAATCCCACTAGGTTCCACCTCACCTAATAATAATTGTGATGGGTTGGGCTCATATGCACATGAGGGTAATATATTTGAGGGATTAATTTCAACTTGATAAGCATATTGGAGATCATCCTCCTCTTCGACTGAAAGAACATATGAGAACCATTCTTGAAATTCTTGATTAGATGATCTATCACTCTTGAAAAACCTATGGTAAACCTATAGAAATCTTAAACTGAAATCATCAATATATTCATTTTTCCCTCTTTTKTTTCCTCGTGTTCACAACAAATCTTTTAAAAATGATAATTATCATGGCCAACCTAGAAAAACTCTCTAAATTATTTCCATCTATGAACAGTCTTGGCAGGAAATGTTTCATACCAGCGTTTAATGTGTCATTCAAACTTGAGGGAAGTAACCTACATGCTACGTMTTTTTGTTGGAGATTGTTTATTAACCTAAATTTAAGCTCACATGTATGAATATATACGAATGCATCGATTTCCCCTTCGCCATCAAAATTCGGTAAGAGGTTAACTACCTTTTTCGGGATGGCAAGTAATAGTCCCAGAGGACTCAAAACATGATCTCCTTTAGGGATTTGGAATAGAGCCATGAAAAATAAATATAGAAAGAGAAATGCAGCTCCACTTTGTCATGTCCCCATTTTTGGGTTCCCCTGTTCTACAGTGGAAATGACTTTCTTGGTTTGTTAGTGAAGAAAAAGGGAGTCAAAGGGGGTTATTTAATGTCACTTAGTTAGGAGATGTTAATTTTTTGAAGTGGCATTAAGCAAATAAAGTAACTTTAGATTAACAAGTTACTCAAGGTGACTTTTTATCTTAAAGAAAGAGTAAAAGGTGAATAAGGGTCATATTTGATTTAGTCAAAAAGGGGAAAGTTCTAGAAGGCATGGAAGAAGGATAAAAGGAGGGGTAACACTTCACTTTGGAATTATGTTTTGGATTGATCTCTTTGGAGTGCTCTTGGAGTCAAATTTTTTGTTACGGTTTGGAAAAACCCTTCCAGTGCAATTTAGTATTGGTGGTGCAATATCCACCCTAGCTAAACAAGGAGGACGATCCATCTAGGATCTTCAACTGAGCTTCATTTGTGGTTTGATATCAGTTTGGAGGTGCATATTTGTGGGGTTTCCTTGTGGTGACCGTGACATCATCTAGGTTTTTGGCTGGTTATTGTGTGTTTTCCATTGTTGAGCCGTAGTTTCCATAAAAACCATTGGGTTGTTGTATTCATTTCTTCATTCATAATAAAATACTCCCTGATTCTCTTTTATTCCAAGTGTATCTAGAATTCCTACAATATGTTTGACTAAATGTCTTTAGTAAAATGAATGAAAAACATGTGTGAAAAAGTAACATAATTGCATATAAATTCATAATATCCCTGCCTATCTCTAATGGGGATATTACAGTTAAGTAACTTATTGATCTAAAGTTACTTTATTTCCTTAATGCCAGTTTAAAAACATAACATATCCTAACTAAGTGACATTAAATAACCCCCTTTGACTCCCTTTTTCTTCATCGACAACCCACATAAGGCATTTCCATTGTAGAACAGGGGAACCCAAAAATGGGGACATGATACACTTAAGGGAAGTTTATCAAAAAAACCTCCTTCTAGTGCCAATTTTGTTGGCAGGGAAAATTTCCTAGCATCCACAATAGGGTTTATCCTTGGAAGAGAGGTCCAATTAGACTCAGAATCTCTCCTATTTGATGTAGGAAAACCCATCTCGATTTTGTCCCAACAATTATTATTATTTTGGGTGGTTTATCGGTTGTAGCTTGATCCACTATTTAGGGTTTTTTAATCTAATGAATGAAATACAACTAAACTCATGTGCAAATGTAAAACAATCTATGTTAATCAAATTATAAACCTAATATACAAAGCCAGCAAAAATAAATGCAATCAATAACCAAGAATTAATTTAGTTAGTTAAGATTACATAACTTCATAGTCAGTAACAACTTGTTGAGAATAATCTAGAGATGAAAACTTAGAGCTACAATCTCATATCTAGAGTAATTTGTCTCAACCAAAACAAGAAGAGTGTAGGGTTGATAGAAATAAATATAAGATAATATTCAAGAAATAATTCACAAAAACATTCTTACATAAACCCCAAATTACAAACAAGTTGAGGATAGCCTATTGTTGATCTTTTTTCCCATCAAAGACAAGAATCAACCTCATAGGGTATTCTCATGGAAGTAGAGATACCCTTTATGTTTTTATAGGGGTGGTGTTCCTCTCTTTCTCACTCAGATGGTAGTTATATTATGGTTCTAGATAATCAATTTTTCATTCATCAAACATTTAATGCATGTGATTCGAACATGCAATGGAACACATAAATATAAAAGACTTGATGGAAATAGTTAGACATAGGAAAAACATTCAAACTTGTTCATTCCACCATAGCCATTTCCTATATCATAGAAAGAGAAAGAAAAACATTTGAAGCAAGACATGCATAACATAGAGCAACATAGATGGTACTTTCTAAAGAACTTTAAATGATTGTGTAACATTCATATCATAAGGATGTAAAGGAGACACATACTCAATATTTCACGCTTTAATAAAAATCAGAAACCACAAAAGTCATGAGCTCCCAGAGTAGCTCTCTCTGAATTTTAAATTAAATAATAGATACAAATTTGTTGTTCAAGATCAAATAAAATGTGTGCAAAATCAACACTATATAGTATTCATGATACTTAAATGAGAAAATGAGAAATGTGTTTTTCCTATTGGACTGGGACGGGGCTCCCATGTACCATATATTAAGTAGAGGTAGAAAAAATGGTAGCAGGGAATGGTGGTTCATTTTTTTCTCCCCTCTTGTGATTCTTTAAATAATCAGTTGAATATAAACCATAACTATCATAACCATTTCTTTAATCTTCAAGGTCATCACGGGTTAGCTATTGCTTCTAACACACCCTTTATCCATTCTTGAATATAGTCACATAATGATTCTATAATTATGTCTTGTTTAACCCTAATCCTAAACAACTCATTTGCAATTCCTTTCAACGTGGCACACTATTGTTGTGAAATAACTGCTTGGTATTCATTCTCATTCACGAAACTAACTAGATAATTATGAATTTCATCTTCTTGAAAATTTGTGTCAAATTTGGTTCCCCATGCGACTCTTAGTATACCCAACTCTGCTTCCATATGATACTTATTCAATAACATTGAATCCCTTATCAAGGGTGAGCCTTTGATTTCGTTCACAATATCAGCAACCTTTAGAAACAACATAATTCTCTTTCCTTCCATAGTGTCACAAGTGGTGATCAATTGCTGGAGGGTATCTATCCTTTTGATACAACCAGATTTAGTCTATTTTTAGAAGGATATTTCTTCCACCTTATAAGCTCATCCATGCTTGATATTCTTTCCATGAAGGTACTCACTGCATTTTTATAAAAAAAAATCATCATTATGTAAATCTTTTCCCAAAAATCCCTTAAGGGAATGGATCCTTCTTGTCATGACAATTGCCTCTATAGAAATCTCCCAAGCTTCTAGGATTATGCCAAGTCTTTTATTTATGTTCATATATTTTTGCATGCCCATTAAAATTTTAGTATCCTTTGTGACCTTGGAGCTTGATCTAGACACTTGTTCTGGAAATTTGTTTGGAATCATTACAGACAAAGGCTCTACAAATATCCTTTTATTCAATTTTACATTCTCTAGCTCTTGTTCAGTTATTGAGTGAGCCAATTCTTCACCCATGGCTTGATGAAACCCGAGAACCCATAAGATCCCCAAACCTTTAACCTCTATCTCAAAGCTCCACTTTCATGTTACTCTTTTGTCTTTTAGATTGACTCTCTCAATTTGTAGATTCCTAGACTATTTAGCATATTTAGCATGATGTAGAGTCATAGACTCTTTCTCAAAAATAGTTGGTCCCTCCCAGGCCAAATCCTATGTGATTAGTTTACTTTCAACTATTTACATTGCAACCCATGTAGGAACTTAATTAACCTCATTGAATTCCTTATCTGCCACATTTTTCTTCCAAACCCCATGGTTTATTTTGCTCCTTTGAATAGGAGTGAATGTATGGGTTATCTCCAATTAATGTTAAGGGGGGTCCATGTCACCTTCATCACCCACGCATCCTTCATTAGTCTATCTTCCTTCTATGTTATCTTTCTTGTTTTTGTTACCAAAAGAGGAACTCTTATGGGAGTGATAAACATAACCACCATTAACACCAGTTGTGGATATGTCCCTTTGTTTGTGTTGTGGATGTTTGTTTTCTTCCTAGAGAGGGACCTTCTTCGCACCAATGTTTGAACTTTCCATGTATTTGCATCATCATGAATGAATTTCTTATTGTTTTAGGAGTACTTTTACTTGTTGTGGATAACACCTTGGCTTTGACATGTGTATCTTCGTTATCATCAACACCCCCTATGATTTCCTCTAGCCTAGTAAAAACTGAACCATATCTGAATGAAACCATGTGAGTTGTGAAAACAACTTCAGGATCAAAGACCTTGCATGCTTCAACCTATTTCATATTGAAGGAATCAAATAATACAACCATCTCATCCAGGCCAGCTAAAATTTAAACTAAAATATCAACAATTTTGAAAGGCATGGGGATGAATTGTCGCTTCCTATTTTTATCGCAAAACAAGAACCACATTTTGTATTGTCTACATAGTTCATAAACCAGAAATCTATCACAAAAAAAACATGGAAGAAGAAAGGGTTTCCTTTCAAATCCAAAGAGCCTTATGTATGTGAATTCTTCTTCAAATATACATACTCCCTTCCCCACAAGAAATCATAAGGTTTCCTTTGTTATCCTGGCCAATTATATCCCAGTGACCATACTTATGCATTATCTGCCAAAAGAATATTGGACTTGATAGAAATGGAATGGTGCTTTGTGCTTCCATAATACAGGGTACCAGACTTGAGCAGGGTCCTAATTAAAATTGGTATTTCCCCTTGGGGGCATGCATTCAAACGTGTTACATTAAACTAAAGAAAGAAAGAGATAAAAGGTCGTGAAAAAAATCTTGGTATGAATTAATTTTTATAGTTGGTGGGAAATATCATTCGAGATCATCTAGGCCTAATAAAATATCACCCCTAAGCATAGAGAGTAATGGAGTATGTACAAGACATACCTGGGGACATATGTAGTTGAATCATGAGCCACCAAACGTGAAAAAAGACATGCAAATTCCCTATATAGTTGGGCCAACATGCATATGTTAATCTGACTGGTGCTCGCGGGTCTGACAATAGGTTGGACCAAAAACTCCTTGAGAAAACTCATTCTGCCACCCTGAGCATCTAGGAAAGAATCTGCCTCAGAGAGTTTGAGTACTTTGTCTAGTGTTAGAGGTTGCAACATCCTTCTAAAGGTGTTTGGAGTCAAAGGGATATGATTCCTTCTTCTTTCCTTCACTTTGATCAATTTATGCTTGGGATCAAATCTACTAGCACACCATGCTACAAGTTATTTGAAATCGAATACTTTAGGCATGCATATGACCTTAGATATTCCAAATGAACACACTTTTTTTGTAAGCTTATATTATGAGAGAAGCTTAGAATACCACTTATAGGTCATATACCACTGGAATTCCTGGATTTCACTAGTTAGCAAGTTAATTCTATCTCCATATAATGGTTCTCTCCTTTTCTTATTCACCATCTCTTTCACTTTCAATGTACATAGGTAAATGTAAGGATTACATGTATCAATTATATTTTATGTTTGATAGGAACCCAAATAATCATTAATTAGGGTTCAAATCCACTTTGTACACTGGGTGTGTGTCACTCATTAAATGGTAATTATCATTTGCATACACAAGGCTTGGGGGAAATGTGCGAAAACTATTAATCCTCATTCATTAACAATAGTGGTTGTCATCGTATGAAAGATGTGTAGTGGATGTGCTATAATTACCTCAAAAATATAAATAATTCCCTATGTGGAATGCAGGATGTGGGAAGCGGGAGTACTAATGGAGAATGTGGGATGTGAGAGCAAGGGTGAAGTGTTATTCCTCCATATGAGACCCAAATATGTTGGGAAAAAGGACTTTAAGTAAAAAATGCAGGATGTGGGCGCAATGAAAACCATGCGGGAGGATTGGGACTGCAAATTGGTTCACATGAAGTTTTATTTGTGTCTGCATTTCCATCCTTCATGCCAGATGCGGGTGCAGGAGGGTTGGGATGTTTGAAAATGGAAATTACTCCCGCATGTGTGTGGCTAGGGAATTTTATAAAAGGAGTCTGGAAAAGGAAAAAATACTCGTGAAAAAAAAGGTTAGGGTATCAACATTCAACTCCAACCATGGGACAATGAACCCCTAAGGGTTTATGAGAATATAGAAATCCTTAACCCATTGGCATGGAGTCAAAACAAAAGAAAATCTAGAAGTAGGGATTGAAGAATACTAGTTGGAAAGAAAAATCGACAAATACTATAAATAATGGTGGGAAATATAATAAATAGGCTAGAAGGGCATATGCATTGTTCATACAAAGAAGTGCTTAACATGACGCCTATTTACAAGTAGCTTCTCCAGAATTCCATCCATACTTTTGAGAAAATAAGAAATGAAGCCACATGTTTCTCTATCTGATAGGGACCGATCCACAAAGAATCAAACTTAGAGTGAAAGAATGGTTTTTCCTTTGCCTTGTTCAATAAAAAAACCAATTGATCCTTATGAAAACCCCTCATCGTGGAACTTTGGTCAACATGTATTTTTGTTGCTTCCTATCTCTTCTAAATGGGTAACATAGCTTGTGCTCTATGTCCTTCTAGTTGCATCAATTGGTAATAACATGTTTGCAAGGGTGTGACTCCTTCTTCATCCTCTATCCCAGTAGATATGGTCAATGCATTTGACTCCAAGTGTACAGGAAACCTGGCATCCTTTCCATACATAAGAGAATATGGGGAATGCTCGATATTACTCTTTGGTGAGATTCTACTAGCCCAAAGAGAATCAATCGAATTCTTGTGCCAATCCCTTTGGTTTGTTGAAATTGCCTTATTGAGAATTTGTATCAAAGACTTGTTGGTTTATTCAGCTAAAACATTACCTTATGGGTAATAATTCAACGATTGGCCCATTAATATACCAAAATTCCCACAAAAGGTGTTAATTTTGACCCTATAGATATAGATCCATTATCTGTGATAAGCTTTTATGGGAAACCAAATCTAGAAAAAATATTTTCCTCCACAAACTGAATAAGTTGCTTTGAATCTGCTACCTTTAATGCCACGTCTTTAGGCCATGTTATGAAATAATCCATCGTCACCAATATATAAAAATGTCCTTTTTTGGATTTTGGATTTATGGGGCCAATAACATACTATCCCCATTGTGTAAAAGGGATATCAACTATTTTTTTTTTCAATGGAATAGCAACTCTCTTCATTCTTCTAGAAAATTTCTAGCAAGGAAAACATTTCCTAATTATTGCATATGCATATTTGAACAAAGTGGGCCAACAAAATTCTACTCTAATGATTACATGGGTAGTTACCAAGGAGGGAAAATGTCTGCGACAAACCCCTTCATGCATTTCTCTTAACATTTTTTCAGTCGTCAAAGGGTCTAAACATCTTAATAACATCCATCAAAATTTCTCTTAAATAGGGTCCCAAAAACCAATGCATAGTGATTATTCTTCATCTCCATAAACCTTCATTATTTAGTGGACATCCCAATGGGAAATTTTCCATATTTCAAGTAGAAAATGATATCATTATACCACTTTTCTCTTGAGATGGTTGGGTATTATGTAGGGGAATTGTCATCCTGAACATGAGGATCAATGTTTACAACTTCAATACCACCAATTAATTTACATAAACCCTATCCTCTTATTTATTTCAAGGGATTGATTTCAATATCATAATCCTACATCTTTTCCAACCAATTGGCCCATCTCCCTTCTCTAAGTTGATGGCTCAACACCATCTTAATAGGTGGATATGGAACATAAGCAACAACATGTTTTGAAAGTATATATGTTCTAAAATGGGAGACATCCTTGACCATATAAAACACTTGTTTTTCCATAGGTGAATATTTCAAATCATAATCTTTCAAGCCCCTACTCATGAATGATATTGGAACATATTCCCCCTTGTGATTTTGCTGAGTTATTATGGTAGTAAAAATTTCCTCTACATCAAACAAATGTCAAATACAAAATGAAATACTTGTCAAGGTCTGGCTGACCAAAACTAGAGTAATGCTTATTTTTGACTTTATATTTGAGAATGCCTTCTAAGCCTCAGGAGTCCATTCAAAAGTTGGATCCTTCTTCAATATTTTATTGATTGGATTTACAATAGAGGCATAATCTGGAATGAATCTCTGGACAAATTTAATCTTTTTGAAAAAGGATTGCACCGCCTTATGATTTGTTGGTAGCTTCAATTTGGTTATGGCCCAGATACACTCCGGATATATGTATATCCCATCCTTACTTATAATGTGCCCAAAAAGTTTCCTTCTAAGAATGCAAACATGCATTTCTTAGGATTTAGAGATATCCCGTATAACCTGCATCATTGAAAGAATTCTCCTAGGTGTTTCAAATGTTGTTCTCTTAGTATTGAATAGACAGTCAATTTATATTAGTAACACACCATCATATTCCCAATCATATCATTGAAGGCATGATCCATAGCTCTCTAAAAGGTGGCACCGACATTCATTATCCTGAAAGGAATTCAAACATAAGCATATTTTCTCCATGGTGTTGTGAAAGAAGTATTGTGTCTATCATTCATTCCCACGAGTACCTAGTTATATCCTGAAAACCCGTCCAAGATGGAACTAGTTACTTGTTGCAACAACATTTCCATATTCGGAAGAGGATAATTTTCCTTCAGGGATGCTCGATTAAGATCTCTGAAGTCCATGCAAAGGTGTATATATCCATTCTTCTTTCTAACCACTATCGGGTTTGAGATCCATTCTAAATATCTAACTGAAAAAGATAAGTCCAACTTTCCTCATCTTTTCAAGCTCAAGTTTGACCAGTGGCTTCAACTTAGGATTGATCACCCTTGGATTCTACCTAACAGGCTTGGCACCCTCTTTCAATGGTATAATATGTTGAATATTACTCATCATATTCCGTAAGGTCATCATACGTCCACACAAATACATCTTGAAATTATTTAAAAATTCATATAATCAATTTATTCTTTAGTACAAGTGTTGCCAAGGTTTAAAAGTTTTGGATTTTCTGGAGTTACCAATATTAATTTTTTGTGTATCATGGGCCTTTATGAATGAGGGCTCATCATTTGGCTTAACTTTCTATATTTGATCAACCCTTGAAAAAAGTGATTCTAATGTAACCAAACCCCTTGGAAGTGAATCCCCTCTAAGGTATAGGACCCTAGATTCATTATGATGGTCATCGTTGTCACTTCCAAGGTGTGGTTCTTAAACATCAACATTTTCATTACCCTGGTTTGTTATCTTTGACGTTGAGAGAAACTTGGCAATATGCTCATCCTTTTCAAATACTTTCCAAAATTAATGATTATCTGGCATTGAGGGGAAAAATCTCATCATGACCTGGAAGGAATCGATGACCAAGGATGAGCTTGGGTTGAAAAGGGAGGTTGAAACTGCCAACGAATCAACCTTTTGATTCATTTCTCTAAGTATCAATATTATATCAATGTAATTAAAATTCTGGATGAGATCCCATACCATCCTTGCATAAGATTTTAACCTTTCCTTTTTTATGTTATACCTTTTCCAAACATGATTTACAACTAGTTCAAAATCCCCCATTACCATAAGGTCAGTGATCCCCATCTAGTGAGAAATCACAAATCCTTGAACTAATGCTTCATATTTGACTTCATTGTTTATGCATTCAAATTGTAATCTGAACACATGTGGGTACAAATTTGTCATGGGACTTTTAAAGACTACACCAACCCTAGCTCCAAAATTAGAGAAAGAACCATCAAAGGATGTTTTCTAGAAACCCTTGAACTGCATGTCGTCATTACTCTCTACAAAAACCTCCATGTCCTAGTTTCTCAAAATGGAATATTTTCTAAGGTAAAAATCAATGTAATTCTCCATTTCTTCAACTCCCTTTTTCTTGAAATAAATGGACCTAATTTTCTCGTGAGGTACCTTGGTGATACCTCCATATATGTTTGGAAGCATCATGCAAATTCCATCATTCATTATATATCCTCCAAGTGGAAATCACCATTATCTTCCAAGCACGACACCATATGTCACTGGAAAGTCCACCAAAACTATGGTAAACATTGTTTTGATATGTGGAACCAAACTTATCCATGCACAAAAGTCCTTGATTTCTCCATAAGCCGACACCTTTCTAGAATCAATTGCATAAATGATTTCTCCAACCTCATAATAATTGGTGAATTATACACCAACTACTTCCATTATACAAAGTGGCATGATGTTATTTGTGGCACTGCTATCCACCATATTATTATGCAATATCATATCATGGGTTTCCAATGAAATTAAAAAAGGTGGAACTTTTCATCTTGATCTTATGAACGATGGACCACAATGTTGTTGAGTTTTTATGATGGCTACCTCCATCCTATCACCATGAGGGTTCTCATTTCTTGGGATATTGAGTAGGTTATCCTTCTACTGCAAATATTCACCGCATCTAAGAATGTAAGGGTAATTTGCAACTTGGTCAGATCAAGCACAATGTTATAGGCCCTATGGGAAGAACCCTCCATTTCACTTATTCTTTGGGTTCCAACAACTGTGGTCTTGGGTATATCTTGTTGATATGTAGTTCCTGGTGTGGGAGAATCTTTAGGGTCATTCTAGTACATTTTTGTTTTATCCAATTAAGAATAATTGGGATTTTTTTCCTTGAACTTATTTGATTGTGCTCTGGTTTGGACCACATTTTCTTGATGAAGTTGTTTTGTATCCAAGTATTCTTCTTCTCCTTATGTCAGGTCCCCTTCTATGAATGGAAACATATCATTTTTCATTCCATGGATTCTAATACTCAAGGGACCACATCTTCACTGGCGTTTTGATTCTTCATGAATTCATCATATTTCTCAAGGGAGTTGTCATAACATTCCATTACATCCACATTTGGGTTGGGGATTCGAGGAAGCCTAGGTATGGGAATGGAATCATCAATATTATGATATATTTCGGCTCTATCTTTGAAATTGAGCAATGGTACCCCCATTAGTTTTGTTTCTTGGTCCTCAATTCATCATTCATTCTTAATCAAATTATTTCATTTTGCATTTGTATAGCTATTATCTTGAATTGTGAAATTTTTGCATATTGTCGTGCACGTGGAGCATCATCAGCTGGTGGATTATTTCTCACATTCGGAGGTTGTCCTTTGAACATCCCTCTTCCTACCCCTATATATTCTAAAGGCTAAGATAACGAAGTTGATCCTTTATTTGAAAAGGTAAGAGTCGACATCTGCCACTACACTCGACTCAATATAATGTTTGGATCAACATTTATTTCCAACATATCTTCTTTCATATATTTCACTTTCCTCATCGCTCCTTCTAAGGTAACAATCCGCACCAACTTGATTGCATGTTTAAAATTTGCTAGAATGAAATTTTTATAGCATCAAAGTATCAAATGGTCATTGGGACACTATCCCTCAAGGATTTTTTACAATGTTATGAAGAAATAGAGAGTAACATATTTGATCTTCTCATTTTTATCAAATGGATCTGAGTGAATTGAGTGAGAAGTGTATGATATGCAATAGGTTGTGAATACCTTCTCATGAACACGTATTCAATGTCATCAAAACAAGTGATATAACCAACAAGGAGTGACATGTACCAATCATATGTCAAACCAATCAATGTTTGCAGGAATACTTCGACCATGACATCATCATGCACTACAAGATGGATATCACAAATAATTAAGAAATGGTCCAAGTGATTTTAGGGACTTGTGACCCCATCCCCACTGAATACGGGAAACATAAATGTGGGAAGGTTGGGAAATTGGTGTTTCTCTCCTTCTAAGGCCAAGGGACTCATTCTTGGCCTTTGTCTTTGATTTATTTTTCTTTCATAATTTCACATTTCATCATTCCACCTTTCATGTTTTGGTTCTTCACAATCAGACATCCCATTGCATTATACTATGGGAGGAGTCTAAGGTGGATATAGATTGAGTGATAAGAATTCAAGGGAATCAAACAAGTTTGGGGTTGTTGAAATTTTAGATTCAAGATTTTGGGTTATTTCAAGAACATTTTTTCTTTTTGTTGTCAAGGGCCCTTGAAAAATATCGAGGAGGCCAATTTAAAGTATATTGACCATCTTATTGGAGTTAACTTTCTTCATGTTCATGGGTCGATTCTTATTATTGAGATAAATCCTTCCAATACCACTCAAGCTCTACTCGAGTTCTTGCGGTCTGTAAGGACAAACTATACAACTGGTTCAAAATGATTCTTTGATCTTCTAAACTATTGGGAATGTGGGGTTGTACTGGATTCGAACAATTCATTCATAAATAAAGTTGCCATGTAGCTTCATGATCTACGAAAATGATTCACAATCAACGTCCATTTATCTCTCCCCATTATGGTTACCAAAAATGTTGATCTCTTTCCTCGTCAAGGACAAGAGTCAACCTCGTAGGGTGTTCTCATGTAAGTAGAGATACCCTCTACTTTTTTATAGAGGTGGTGCTCCTCTCTTTCTCACTTATATGGTAGTTATATTATGGTTCTAGATAATCATTTCTTCATTCATCGAACATTTAATTCCTATGAGTGGAACATGCAATGGAACACATAAAGATAAAATATTTCACGACAGTGGTTAGGCACATGAAGAACGATCTAATTTTTTTATTCCACTATAGCCATTTCCCATGTCATAGAAAGAGAAAGAAAAACATTTGAAGCAAGACACAGAGAACATAGAGCAACATATATGGTCCTTTCCAGAGAACTTTAAATGATTTTGTACGATTCACATCATAAGGATGTAAAGGAGACACATACTCGAGATTTCATGATTTAATAAAAGTCATAAACCACAAAATTCACGAGCTCCCAAAATAGCTCTCTATGGAGTTTAAATTAAATAATAGATACAAATTTGTTGTTCAAGATCAAATAAAATGTGTGAAAAATCAACACTACACAATTTTCATGATACTTAAACGAGAAAATAAGAAATGTGTTCATCCTATTGGAATGGGATGAGGCTCCCTTGGACCATATATTAAGAAGAGGCGACAAAAATGGAAGCAAGGAATGGTGGTTCCTTTTTTCTCCCCTCTTGAGATTATTTAAATAAGCAATTGCATATCAACCATAATTGGTGTAACCATTTCTTTAATATTCAATATCATGGTGGGTTAGCTATTTATTCTAACGCATCCTTTAGCCATTATTGAATATAGTCACACACCGATGCTACGATTATGTAATGTTTAACCCTAACCCCAAATAAATCATCTTCAATTCCTTTCAACATGGCATGCTGCTAGTATGCAATAACCGCTTGGTATTCATTCTCGTTCATGAAACTAACTAGCCAACATTGAATTTCATCTTCTAGGAAATTAGTGAGGTCATCAAATTCAATTCCCCATGCGACTCTTAGTATACCCAAATCTGCTTCCATATAATCTCTAGTCAATAACATTGAATCCCTTATCAAGGGTAGGCCTTCGAGTTCCTTCACAATATCAACCACCTTTAGAAACAACACACTTCTCCTTCTTTATAGAGTGTCATAGATGGTGATCAATTTCCAGAGCGTATCTATCCTCTCGTTCCAACCAACTAGTATTTGCTTTAGTCTATTTTTAGAAGGAAAATATCACTTCCACCTTGTAAGCTCATCCACGCTTGATATTATTGCCATGAAGGTACTCACTACGTTTTTAGAAAAATGTTCATCATTCTGTAAATCCTTTCCTAAAAATTCCTTTAATGAACAAATCGTTCCTGACATGACACCTACCTCTATATAAACCTCCCAAGCTTCCAGGATTAATCCAAGTCTTTTATTTATGTTCTCAGGCACATATGTGCGAAAAATCATTGATAGGTTTTTATCGAGCAAATTTTCTCGGTATGGTTTTCTCCTTTGGAAGTTTTATGGCACATTGTTTTGTGGTCCATGGTAATGTAGTTATGATCAA
>JASDQU010948157.1:3839-31934 GCA_032191745.1 Picea mariana
TCGTCGGTCTGAACACATCGTCTGTTGGCCCAAGGTCCACTTTTTCTCTCCAGATGGCCCATTCTACAATGGTCCCTCACGTGCCGACTATTCCCGCCAGTAATGCAGTGGTTAGCCAAGCTGCAATTGGCACACCAATAACACCTAGACCTTCATCATCACTCCCTTTTGGGTATAGAGCACTGAACTCTTCCACTGTCACTACTACTCAAGTTATGCCTAGAAGTTCTATACCTATACAACAACCCGAAGGGACTGGTCTTGGTGGCTTTAATCCATTAAGCAGCACCGATCAGTCGTCTACGTCTAGTTCCCAAATTCCGGGAACTCTACCGCAAGCTGGGGGGCATCCTCCCACCGGAGGACAACTTCTATTTGGAGGACACCCTCACACTGGGGGGCAACCTCAATCCGGAGCCTACCATCAACCGTATGGACAAAATGTGTCTACCACACCCAATCCGTGGAACATCCCTTTTCCAAGAAATCCACATATCTCAGGGGGACACAATCCTCAAGCTCCACAACAATCTCTTCCCCCTCAAGGGACCCATCTATATCCTCCTTATGGACAAATGCCAAATCCATCTTATAATCCTCAAAACCCATCCATTTATCCTCCGCTCTCACATGTTTCTAAAAACACCTCAATCCTGTGTACCCTGGTCAACACCAACCTTATAAAAGAGGGCCCACTAGTTACAATTATCCGACTAACCCAGTGTATGGTCCTATTGGTGTTCCTATGCCACACCAGTAGTACCTGCAGGTTAACTGACAACTACCTTTCCTAGCGACTCTGGACCTCCCAGACTTGTCTCAGTTAACAAATGACCCTATTTTTCATTCTTTGGTTTGACCAGCTATTTCAGCTAAACTTCCTTCTAATATTCCAAAATTCAACGGAAAGTCCAGAGAAGACCCAAACAACCACGTGATGAATTTCCATTTGTGGTGTTCAACCAACTCCCTCATGGACGATACTATATGTTTGCATCTTTTCCAACGAATGCTTACGGGTTCTGCAATAAAGTGGTATATTGAACTACCACGGGCTTCTTTTCATGATTTCAACTCCCTTGCCATGTCCTTCCTCACACACTTCCAACTACCCATCCGATACGAAACGGGTACCGAAATATTGACCTCCCTTCATCAGACAACCTTCGTACATATCTCTGATCATATTCATGAATGGAGACGACGACGAAGGCTAATCAAAGCGATCATTCCTGACCAATTATTAGCAGAATGGTTCACTAAATCATTGTTACCCCAGATCGCTCGTGATGTTTCTATGGGTGGTGTAGTCACCGAGGAAGAAGCTATTTCCCGAGCTCAATACTTAGATTTAGTTTATTCACAATCTGGTACTCTGTACGAGTTGATACCAAATGCTACCCATGCCACTAATGATCCATCCAAACCATCGTCTACCTCACACGCGGATGGAGTTATTGGCTCCGTCAAAACCCAATCTACTTCCCAGTCGACTGGAACAACCCAGCGGTCCGCTCCGACACCTACTCCCAGTTCGACTGCACCGTCTTCTACCCCCCCTCAAACTCAAGTCTCTGAGGTGAATGTGGTCCAATCGACCCCTTCACAACAACCTGGGGACAAGAAGAAAGCAAGAAATAAACCCAAGAAAAACAACAACAATGAACAACCAAAAAATCAACCTAAAACCCCTGCTACCGGAAAACAACCACAACGGAAACCGAAATTCCCATGTCTCATTTGTGGTGATGATCACTACACTCAAGACTATCCACATCATGATGAAGTAGCCAATATATTTAAGGGAAATTCACAACCCGCTGTGCTTACCCATCCTTTTCCACAGCAACAATCTTTGGTTGCTCAAACCCCCACTCCAGGGGGCAGTTCCAACCAATCCCATGATGAGGCCTCGACGAGTGCCCACATTTACATGTTTAACGAGATTAATCTGACCAATCGCACTATGACATATGACACACTGTTAAACTTGATAAGCCGAAGACTACTAATGGTTCCTTACTGGACCCATTACCACCTTCCGTTAGTCCTCCGTCTGCTAGCCCTCCATCTAGACTGCTCTATATCGAGAAACCTTCATTTGACTCCATCTTATGCCCTCCCAAGAGAACTATCCATAAATCTACCTTTAATCCTAGTTCGCGGGCTGCCCAAAACTACAACATCATTGAAGATTTGGCTCAAGCACCATGTGCTATGTCTGCTCTGGAAGTTCTACAACACTATCCTAGTCAACGTAGAATGCTCTTGGCTGCCATCGACACTTTCAATCCTGAGTCATCTAATCGCCTTACATTTAATCTAGATGATCATCAACCTCGACTCTCCCACCAACTAGCTTTTCAAATCAATGTTGTTGTTCACAATCAACAAATCCACCGAAATATCTTGGATGAGGGAGCCTCTACTAGTGTCATGTCTTTAGCTTGTTGGAAAGGCTTAAAATCACTTTCCCTTAACAAATCCCCTATGATGTTATGCGCTTTCGATGGGCAAGGTTTTCATCCTCACGGACTTTTACAATCCTTAGCCGTTCAGTTGGGCGACAAAACTGTTACTGTTGATGTCGAGGTGGTCGATGCCCCCCTCAATTACAACCTACTACTTGGAAGAAGTTGGTTCTACGCTATGACTGCCGTCGCCTCGTCGATGTTTCGATGTGTTCAATTCCCCCATCAAGGCAAAATTGTCACTATCGATCAACTAGATTTCTGTACACCCGACGCTCGTGCCCCTGTCACCAACAACATTCCTTTTTTGGGAGACCACCCAGTTACGTATGAAAGCATTAGTGTTGGATTGTTAAAAGATTATAGCCTTATGGGTACTTTCCCTACACCACTTCCACCCACCACACATCATATTTCCACCATCAATATGATTTCGACTATGCCTTATCAATCTTTGGAATCATCTGATCCTTGGATTGTACCTAGTCCTATGGAATTCAATGTGCTAGGTGACACCATACCACTTAGCCCAGCCGAGGCCACATATGTAGCTATTCAATCTACCTCTCCCTCTCCGAAAAACCCACATTTATTGACACCTGATGCCTACTCGATGCCGTCATGGTTGGATTCCCTATCGTCTGCAGTCGATTACATTTCCCAAATTTTCCCTTCCAATGAATCTATAATGGAAATGATTAGTATTGACGATATACCTTGGGATGATAACCATCATTGATCCTCTTTTCTTCCGCCTCTGGAAGAAATTCACCAAGACATACACTCTGTCCTCCCTCCTGATGTTACCCATTCTCCACAATCTCCCATCCTCACACAAGATACTCTTTCTGAGGGGAATATGGGCAATATCTCTACTACGATCATTATTGATATTTCGATAACAGAGGGTGTTGTGGAAAACATTAACCTTGGTGCTAATTGCACACCCGAAGAAGTGGTGTCTTACACCACTTTGTTTAAAGAATTCTGTGATGTCTTCTCTTGTAGCTACGAGGAAATGCCAGGAATCGACCCTTCCATTGTCGTGCATGAAATCAAGACTTACCCAGGCGCGAAACCTGTTTGAAAAAAACTCCGCCCGGTTCATCCCAAGAAAATCGTGGCTATAAAGGCAGAAGTTGATAAACTTTTAAAATTTGTCTTTATCTATCCCGTCCCTTTGACAGAATGGGTCTCCAACCTTGTTCCGGTTGCCAAAAAACAAGGGACCATCCGTGTCTGTGTTGACTATCGCGATCTTAATAAGGCTTGTCCAAAGGACAACTACCCTATGCCCTTCATCAACCAGATTATTGATAATTGTGCTGGAAGCATAATCTTCTCTTTCATGGATGGTTTCTCCGGGTATAACCAGATTGAAATTTTACCTGCTGATCAACAAAAGACCGCCTTTATCTACCCATGGGGAACTTTTGCCTATCGAAAGCTACCTTTTGGTCTCAAAAATGCTGGTGCTACTTTCCAGCGGGCAATGTCGTATGCTTTGCACGATATCAAGCATATTACAGAACCTTACCTCAACGACTTACCGGCCCACTCATCCAATCGATCAGATCACGTTGATCACTTACGGGCTATTTTTCTTCGATGTCGATTTTACCGTATCCGCTTGAACCCACATAAGTGTATTTTTGCTGTCGAATCCAGTCAACTCCTTGTTTTTGTTGTCTCCAAAGACGGGATTCGGGTGGATCCCTTAAAGATTAAGTCTATTCTGGCCTTACCCCCACCTACTAATTTGACCCAACTCTAAAGTTTGCAAGGAAAAGCAAACTTCCTTCGTTGTTTCATTTGTAACTACGCTGAGATAACTAAAGGATTCATGCGATTATTGCAGAAAAACACCCCTTTCATCTGGGATGACATTGCTCAATGATCATTTGATGCTCTCAAGCATGCCTTGACACATGCACCTTTGTTGCACCCTCCAGAGTATACAAAGGACTACATCCTTTACTTAGCCGCCTCCACTTCCACTATTGCAATGGTGTTAGTTCAGGAGGACCCCAACGGTGAGGAACATGTGATCTATTACCTAAGCAAGAGTCTATCTAGACCCGAACTCTAATATTCACATTTAGAGAAACTGGCTCTGGCAGCCATCATCGCTGTCCAGATATTTCGCCGTTACATCCTACTACGCACCACCACTGTGATTGCGGACTCAAACCCCATGTACCACATCTTGACACGTCAAGTGCTTGGGGGAAAATACTCTAAATGGATCGTCATCCTTTAGGAATTCGATCTTGAATTTTCAAAGTCCAAAGCCAAAAAGTCCCTGGTGTTTGCGGAGCTCATCTGCGATCTCCCCCATGCTGATGAAGATATCGAACCTAGAGATTCTCTCCCTGAAGAAACTCTTTTCCTCATTAGCACCTCTGATCCTTGGTACGGAGACATCCTCCTTTATCTCCAAACCCAACGCTTTCAGCCTAACATTTCTCGTGAAGAGCGTCGACGTATTCGCCACCATTCTCGTCGTTATCTTATCGTCGGTGACACCTTGTATCATCATGGCATTGACACTATCCTTCGATGATGTCTGATTCATACAGAGGCTGAACGCGTTCTGAATGACTGTCACCTTGGAGCCTGTGGTGGTCACCTTTCTGGGATGGCCACAGCCCAAAAACTTCTACGTGCCGGCTATTTTTGGCCCTCGATTTTCAAATATTGTATTGAGGCAGTCAAAAAATGCCCACCCTGCCAGGTTTTTAACAACAAGGCATGCGCCCACCCTACTACACTGCACCCCATTATCACCATCGGCCCCTTTTCCAAGTGGGGTATCGATTTCATGCAATGTAAGCCTACCTCAGTCGGGGGGCACGGTTATATAATCGTCGCTGTCGACTACTTTACCAAATGGGATGAGGCTATGCATACCTTTTTGAACGATGGTCGTACCGTAGCTCTGTTTTTATTTAACCACATCATAACTCATTTTGGTGTACCACGCGCCATTGTCACTGATCAAGGTGCACACTTTAAGAACCAGATGATGAGTGAATTGCATGTCAAGTTGGGTTTTCGCCATGAAAACTCATCCCCATACTATCCTTAGGCCAACGGACAAGTTGAAGCTATCAACAAGGTCCTCAAAACCATGATTCAACACATGGTAGGGGAAAATAAGACATCCTGGCATCTACAACTTTTCTCCTCTCTTTGTGCTTACTGTACTTCCATGAAAACCGCAACTGGGTTCACTCCTTTCCAGTTAGTGTATGGCATCGAAGTCGTTTTACCAATCGAGTGTGAGATTCCATCTCTGAAACTTAAAGTAGAACTCCTACCCCATACTTCTGTTGAGGAAGAACGTTTCTTATATCTGACCAAACTGGACCAAACACGTTGATATGCCGCTCTCGTTAATGAGGCACATCAGAAACGGATAAAAAATCAATACGACAAATCCGTCCATCCTAGGACTTTTGCAGAAGGAGACTTAGTCCTCGTCTATGACCAAGCTCACAACAAACTAGGGACAGGTAAGTTAGAACCTCTGTAGCATGGCCCTTACATTGTGAAACGTGTTCTGCACAGAGGTGCCTACAAGTTAGTTGATTATGATGGAACCTCCCTAGGGGAGCCCCGGAATGGGCTTTACCTTAAAAAGTACTATGCCTAGATCACCTAGCATGTGTACTTTGTACATTATTGTATTTTAGTTTGGTGTGTCTGTTTCTTTCGCGTGCTCGGGTCTTTACCTTTGCCACTCATAACTGTGCCTTGTGTTTTCATGTGCAGATGACGTCTTCCTTTCCTATCTTTGTCGAGTTTGCGGATGGCACTAGTCGACACACCTGGAACATTGCTTCAACAGCATGGGTCATTTACCAATTTGACGAGGTGGTGAGTTCAGGAGGTATTTGCTTAGGACCAGTGACTAATAACATGGTAGAATACGATGCTTTCATCGGACTTTTGACCCAAGATTCCTCCCTAGGTATCTCCCGTATCATTGTTAACCTAGACTCCCAACTCGTAGTCTATCAACTCAATCGAATATACGCTATTCGTAATCCTATCCTGCTACGTCTCCACCTACAAGTTTGTCGTCTTGAACGAATGTTTGATTACATCGAATACAAACATATTCCAAGAGAACTCAACAATGTTTCGGATTCATTAGCTAATTACATCATGGATTTGTATCTCGCCCATAGATAAGGTTTCATGAAGGAAAACAAATTGTACATCACATGTAAATTAAAACACATCACATTAAAGGCATCATCATGTACAAATCATTTGGCACTGTAAAAACTTGGAACTGTATATATATACATAGCATGACTGAAAATGTTTTGATTACATCAAAAAAGTATTTGGAAGAGAAAAATTTTGGGTCTTTACACCCATACAACATCGTCTGACAAGTCATACAAAATATACAATCACTAGAGAGACTCTAATCTCTCTGCACTGCATTGTGCTCAGAGTAAAATATCACTGCGCGCACTATGCATCTCAGCAGATAATTAACATTCTCTGGCACCCCCACAGTGTGTCTCTGTATATGTAAAGGCACTTCTCTCCTCCGTAGAGGAGGAATGCCCATCGTGAGGCCTTGAAGGTTTCTTTCAACCTCCCAGAGACCTATCATTGGTACCCCCAGATCCACTGCAACCGGAGCAGCCCCGCGACGTCCCGGTACTGTTATATTAGTTGGGGTACTGGTATATTAGTCGGGTGCACTGCTCCCTTGTCTGCATGTTAAAAACAATACATCCATTAAAAAAACTCTTCCACATACCCAAAAAAATATATATATACATTAAAAACTTAAAACAAAAACTAGACAAGGTGTTGCTTAGTCTCTCACCTGACGCATCCCAATCTTCCCCCGCTGGTAGAATCAAATCCATGCTCTCGTGAAAGTCCACATCAGCATATGGGAAGTCCTCTATCCAAAGATATTGGCGTCTCATCCAAGCAAAGAAGTCATCGGTGAAGCAGAACTCTGACTCTGCCACTAGTCTCAGAGAAAGACTAGTCCACCGTTCCATTCGTGGTTATTCCACTAGCCGTAATGCCAATGCAATCTGAGGTTGCATCTAGGGGATGTGCTCTAAAAATAATGAGACCAAGAATGAACCATATCCGAACTGTTTCTGTCCCATCCTACACCGCGAAACCTATTCCTTCACATTCTGAAGGAACCATGCGCTCCAGTTAAAAAGTGTTGGCTCCAAACATTGTACGCCATAAGCTACCTGTGATCTCGACGCTAGATGTGCACTAGTGCTTCCCATCACACTCGTGATGGCAAACAAAATGGACTGAAGGGGTAACTCTCTGATATCCTTGATGGGGATTCTACCCCCCACCATTCTTGCTTCTGGGACACAATGATGTGCCAGATACACACCCACTTGGTCAGGAAGCGCCCTCTGTCCAGAAAAATATATAGGAACCCCTCTTTTCGAGAGTCCAGTCAAGAAATATACGTCTTCCAACTCGATGGTTAGAAGCTGTGTTCTGATCCGGAACCCTTTCTCCACGACATCCCATAAGCTGATTATGTACTCAAGCAGAAGGATTTCCTTCTTCATCTTCTGCAACTTGAAGAATTTTAGAAGACCACAATATCTCAATGCATCCCGCATACGAGGACTCCGCAAAGAGGCCAAATCATCAAGCTCATGCTCCCATTCCTTCCACTCGATCATGGTCGTTGCCGAAATCACCTACAAACAAGAAAAAAAAACAAAGAATTTCATTATTCAATTTTTCGGCAATTTCTTAAGCAATTTAAAAACTTGAAATTTATTTCCCATACTATTCAAAAAGGACCACGCCCTCTTTTTATCACTCAATACTCATCACGCCCTCTCTTTACCATTCAATAATCATCATGCAACAATAAAACGTTTTTGATTAAAATGATCTTCGTCAATGGTTGCATGGGCATATGTTTGAGTTTTTTATGGATTCTTTAACAAAAATGACCCATCTACTTAAGTATTAAGGCGTTGGCATCTAAGCTATCACCCTCTAAAAACGTTTTTGCAAAAGAATATCTTTTACCCATCGTTTTCATTAGAGGCCGATTTGATCTTTTTTGGAGCGACCTAGGGCTTTGTTTTTTAATTTAAATATTTCTATGGAAACAAATATGGAACTATGTAATTGAAAGAAGGGGAGATGAAGATCTACCTGGTCCAAACGGCGAGAGAAACGGACAACCGTAGCTCCGGTATCTAGCAAAACAAGATCCACCTCCAAAGTAAGAATCTCCACTGCTACAAATCCTTATGCAAAATGAAATGGTAAATGAAAACTTTTATTGTATTACTATTTATAAATTTCCATTTTTTATAAGGTATAGTTATTTGTGGGTTTCTTTGACAATATAATGGCTTCACTAAACCTATGGATTACAGTTTTGACACTACAGGTTTCAAAGCAGTTCTGATTGTTTGTTTACCTTGTCACATCCACGAGCATAGTCTTAGTTCGTTCTCAAGCTCGAGAATATAAGAACGCACCGGGTAGACTTTTATCTCTTTTTTGGACCCATATGGACACACGAAAAAGGAACCCCCTGGAGTCATCTTTAAACTCTTTTCAGACTCTCTAAATATGAAAAGATCGTCGAGTGATATTGCTTCCTCTCACACTCATTAAAAGGTTCGAAAGGGCGTCTTTCGAGTGGTAGTTTATCTCTTTTTCAGCCTCGTGAGACTAACTGTACGAAAAAGGAACTGAGAGAGTTCTCTTTTAAGTGTTTTTCCAGACTCTATAATAATGAAAAACCTTCGAGTTTTTTGTCTTTGGACTCACTAAAGGAAACATCGACAGACCCATGCGGGACCGAACCCTTACTTCTTCCAGTTCGTTAAACAAAGGAAGATGAACTTACCGAAGGTGAGTTATATCGAGCAGGTGTTACCCTCCTCGAGCTCGTTAAATTAAAAAGTGGTACTCATCTATCTGGATGGGGGAAAATTTGAAAGGAACAAGCCAAGCAGTCTCTTGAGAACATTACCAAGTAATTCTTAGAGTTGCCCTTAAACATGACACTTTGTCTTTTGCACACATTTTAATCCACTGAACCTCTGCACTTAGCCAATCCTTTGAGTTTCTTTCACTCCTTTAGGTCTCCTGACGTAAGTCACAGCATCCACTGCATCATCAAGTTTTGGTCCATGTCATGTTTCTGTTGTCATGCCTCAGTGTTCAAGGGAAGTATCTGCCTCGAGAGTCAGCCATCACAAATATCTTGTCTCAATACCTGTGTCAGTCTGTGTTCATTTGATCTGCTAGTTACATCTCTATGTCTGTTTCATGTCATTGATGAGGGATACATCAAGGCCCTCCTTTGACGATCCTATTCCTGTCGACTTCAACACATTATCCAGGGATTAGACTTAGAAACCAATTAGTACTTTGGGACCTGCATGCCTCAATGGCAGGCCTCCTCACGTCCGATAGTGGGTTTACACCATTGACCTCTGATCGGATGATTCCACAGATGTTCGACTCCAGCTCATCCATTCACATTCGTTGGAATGTACTAGGGTACCTTGGGAATCATTGACATTAATGGTGATCTCCCTCGCGCTTGTTAACGGTTTACATCATTGACCGGTAATCAAGTGTTTTCTGCCATGTTCGACATCAGGACATCTATACACATGGTTAAATTAGTACTACATCGGGATTGGTAAGAAGACCCTGGGTTGAGTAATCACTTTGATATGTCTTTTCCCAAGTTGCGAAGGAATTTCTCTTGAACAAATGATACATATACTGTTACATAGATCCACTTTGTATTGGTCGTGGCTATGTCTTGTCATCCTGTAGATCCACTGTGTATTCTTCGTGGCTATGATCAGTTCAAGTCATCAGAGTATAGATCCACACTGTATCCACGATGGCTATACCTTTTTATTGATACAATTATGGATCTGCAGTGTATTTTATGGCGGCCATATCTTGCAAGTCTTGATCACCCGAGCATAGGTATGCCTGCCTTGGGTTTGAATCATGTCATAATATTTGTTGGATGTTTGTGTGCAGTTTTTGTCAGGTTCTCTGCGTCTATACCCTAGCTTGAAAGTCTACAAAGAATTTCAGTTATCATTTCTCATCTTCTAACTTCATACTTTGGGGGGCAATCTGTTACACATCAACATTACTCGCTTTTTCAAGTGTCGCAAGTGTCGCATGTTGCTCACAAGTGTCACAAGTGTCGCATGTTGCTCATAAGTGTCGCAAGTGTCAAGCAAAGCATACTGCCATGATGACGACACCAAGGAGACACTTAAAATGCCTCAAACACTTGATTTGAAGGAAGAGGGATGGTTAACTGAAGTCAAATATCTCTTGCCACCTAAAAGGAGCTTTCAAACTAAGGTTTTAGAAGAGAGCGCTCCCCTACATCACCCTTAGGAGTGTTGACGCTCCCCTATAAGGTGCTAGGGAGCATTATAACACCAAATTGCCCCTCTGAAGGAGCGCTACAGATATTTAGAGCACTGGCGCCCCCCTTGAGCCTACTAGGGAGCGCTATAGCACCCTGATGCCCCTTTTGAGGGAGTGCTATCTAATCTGGGCAGCAGTTGATCTGTTGAGGAGATTAAGGGGAGGGTCTTTCGAGTTTGGAAGGAAGTTGCATTTGAATTCCTGGTTCAGTCATGATATTAAAAGAAGATCCTTGGTTCAAGGAGGGAATTCCTCAACTTACCCTAAAGATACCTCAAGAGGTTAGGCCTCTCTGAACCTATATAAGAAATCTCTATGATGGTGAAAAGGGGGAAGAATTGGAAGCATGAAACCTATGATCTCATAGGAAACACACAGTGAACTGGAGGAAAGTAATCAGTAAAGTTGCTATCGTCCGGATCGTGGACCTTTTGAGCAAGGGTTAGACAAAGGGGACTTGACGAAGTTGTCGCATTCGCATATACAATTGTAAACTACTTGTCATTGTTCTCATTAATATGACACGCTTGGCCTGTTTCTTTCTAGTTTGTGTTTAATTGTGCATGAACTTATCTCTGATAGATAGATCTATTTCAAGCTAATATCAATAGAGTAGGAAGTGGTTGTACTATTGTTTGTCTACAGGGCTCATCAAGGAGTGAAAGATTGAAGCTCAATTCGAAGCGTGTAGGGACAAATGTCGATAAAAGGTACTTCTTTTCTCCTTCCTCCTCATGCATTAGTTTGTATAGATCTGAAAGGAAGTCATTTTCCACATTAAGCGTCTTCTGTTTTAAGTGTCAAGAGTCTAGCTCTCAAGGGGAGATCTACCTGTCTGCAGGGATATTTTCCTTCAACACTCCTTATTCCATTCTGGAAAGATTAAAATGGGCACAGTGAGCAGTCTTTTTTTTAATGTGTCCAACCCCTTTTGGCAGTCCTCATTCCATTGGAACTTGGCTTCCTTCTTCAGTAACTTCTCCATGGGTGCTGTAATCTGTGTGTATCCTTTGATAAAATTCATGTAATAGCCTGTATGGCCCAAATTTTCTTTTAGATGTCTTACTGAGGTTGGCGACACCAATTCCAAAATAACTGCGATCTTGGTTGGGTCAACCAATAGGCCTTGCTTGCATACTACATGTCCTACTAGAATTCCAAATGGTGCAAAAAAATACATTTCTTCAAGATCAACAAAATATGACATTGTCTGCATCAATCTAACATCAGTCGAAGTACTTCTATATGATCCTATAGTAAACTGAACACCGTCCAATCATCTAAAAAAACTTCCAAAAATTTATGGATGAACTCCTTGAATGTTGCCACTACCACTCTAGAAAATACTGCAAGGGCATTCTTCAATCCAAATGGCATCACTGTGTACTGATAATTGCCCCAATTTTTTGCAAAAGTGGTTTTGTGTCTATCCTCCCGTGCAATTTTTATCTGATGTTACCCAGAGAATCCATTAGTAAATGAATATGTTTCTTTACCTCCTACGTTCTCCAATACCTCATCCATGAATGGTGTTGGGAATGGGTCATGTAAGCATGCGTCATTCAACTTCCTTAGATCCATGTAGATCTGAATTCCTCCAGTCTTCTTGTCCTGCACCACCATTGGGATAATCCATTTAGACTCTTATACTAGTTCAATAATTCCTATGTCTAGCATTTTGTCTATTTCAACCTTCACCTTCTCCTTGTATCCCAAATTCAATCTGTAGGGTCTTTGTTGTATTGGCTTGGATCCAGGTTTAAGTGGAATCTTCATCTCATGTAAATCGCCTGCTATCCCTTTCATCTCAGAGAATGTGGTTGGAAATAATTTCTGATATTCCCGTAATAATTCTGACATCTTCTCAATTGTCTCATCGTTCTAATAGTCTCCTATCTGCGCAAACTTAGGATTCTTCGTTGTCCCAATGTTGACTTTCTTTGTCTTTATAGGCTGTGTGTATGCGACAAATACCAGCTCTAGCCCTTCTACTGCGAGATTTCCTTCTGTTTCTGGTACCTAAACATTCTTGGGATCTTCATCCTCGTATTCCTCCTCCGTAACATTATATCATTCCAATATCTTCTGGACCTCTAATTTGGCTTTGTGTGCACTGCCTAAGGGTTCTTCTTCCACCAATTCTACATTCGAGAATATATTTTTTCAGATGGACTATAGTGCTGCATGTATGGAGGCATCTTTATGTTCAAATGAGAATGTGATTTCGAATATATGGACCATTCCTCACCATTCTATTGTCTCCCTGTGCATATCCAATTCTAAATACCAATTCCTTGGGATTGTATCCAATGTGTGTATGAATCGGTGCGACCACTTTGTCTCTACTTCTAAGAACCATAAAGCTATACATCAGTTTATGTGATTCGTCGATTTTCCCTCTCCTGTTTATTTCTGTGCACCTTCTTCTTCCTCGGGCCCAAAGCGTATCTGCATTAGTCTGCTACATTATGCCCAGTCCTTAATAGCCTTTCTGTGCACGGCCCACCATCTAGCTGGAGTTTCTTTTAAGATGACATCCAGTGCTAAAAGCCTCTATTGTTCAGGTACCTATAAGTCAAATGATTTTATAAACATACTAATCTCAGTTAGTCCATCGTACCTAGGTGGATCATATAGTTTTGTGCCAATCCAATGCAAAGTTTGGTTTATACGCGCACATCTTCTAGTTGATACTTCATGCATTCTCTGCTACCAATTCTCTAGACCAAATTTTGAATCTGATGCGCATGAACTTATACTTCTCCAACTAAGCACACCATCCATTGTTGGGTAGACATAGTCCTCCATCCACGTATTCAGATTATATAAATTATCCATGTCATTTTCTCTTGCTGACTTCGTGTATCCCTTCCCTTCTAATGGGTCCAAAGGTGTAGTAACCTTTAGATTCCCAACCTCAAAGATCAGCTCCCTTCTTTTCAAGTTAATAATTTATGGGTTATCAACCACCCATTCCAATCCCATTAAAGTTGGATTTGGTTGATTAACGTCGATGATCTCACTAACTTCAAAGTCTGCCATGCTGCGTACCCCATCTATCTTCACAGGTACTCCCGTTAGTCGCCCAATTGGGACTATATTATGTCGATTCACAAGCCTTAACTGAACATGGGACCATATTAGCTCAGGTTCTCCCATCATCTCCCATGTTTTTTTAGGTAGTACATTCACATCTGATCCTTAGTCTAGAATAACATTATCCACATCGTATTCCCCAATCTGCGCATTAAACTTGAATTCCTCGTTGGTTTTTTTCCTATACAGTACCTGATTTGCCATTCACTGTGTGACAGGGGTGTCCCTTCATTTTGCATAGTGATCAATCATGTTGTATAATATACTGAGCGCATTTTTATTCTTCATCAGCTCTACACAACTCTTTAAGAATTTGGTTAGTGTACTTACTTGCGCACTTGACTTTTCAGGTACCGCTGGGTCTTCTAGATGAGGTAGTGATGATGTTGATGCTTCCACATGTGGTTCAAGTATTTCATTTCGTGTGCTTTGATATGTCTCTTTTTCCTATTGTGGGTTGAATGCTGGCATAGGCCTTGCTAAAATTCTTACCCATTGCTTCGTTTGGTTTCCTTGAGTTGCCATATCTATGCATGTCCGAGCTCCTCCATGGGTAACAACTGAAATTTTTGGTCCTTCACTGTGTCTTTTGACTGATATCATCTGCACATTCTAGTTCTGATGTTGATTCTGATTTGGGTTTCCTCTAGCCTTCCATTTTGCAACTAGTTAGGGACAGTCTTTCATTGCATGATCTAGTGCTCTGCAATATGTGCATGTGGTACATGGGTTCTGGAAATATTGGGCCAAGTGCCCAGGTTGATTACAGTTATAGCAGATAATCGGGCCACATCCTCCTCTACCAAAATTCCCTCTGCCTCGACCTATGCCAAAATTTTCTCTGTTCCCCTCATTAAAGCCTCGTTGACCATTATATTGCACGTTATTCCCATCTGCGTCGGTATTCTCTTCCTGGATCCTATATATATCTGATGTGCACTCTCTTAGTAAGTTTAATGTGTGACAATCCTTCTCTTCATGCCCTATCGACTTGCAAGAATTGCAAAACAAATTCTTTGGGGTACTCTAATATTTCTGGAGTAATGGACACTCAGTGGGATGATGGCCCCATTTGTTATAACCCTAAATTGCATTATCCATGCTTACCTGGCATCAGGCCAACTCATTTCCCTTCATTTCCAAAGCCATGCTAAACAGACTCTTCAAAAACCTCCTAAATTAAGTAACCCGCGCCCTAACCTATCACTAGGCGCGTTGGAATGCTAGTAGGCCTTCTGCAGCACGCGTTGGAACGCTGGTTGGCCCACTACAGCCCGCGTTTACCTAACAAAGCAAAAAATCAGGAAAGTTTCCGCCAGGACGAGGAGCTTTTTGACAGTTAACTGGAACTCCCAGCCATGCATGGCCGAGAGTTCGCCTAAAACCCTAGCTCCTTCTAGCCTATAAAAGGAGGGGTAGGGGTACTATTCAAAAGAGGAAAATCATAGCAAAGAAACTCTGCCAAATTGCCGAATCCGTTTTGTCCCAACCCTTTAGCCTTTCCTCAAGCTTTAGGAGAATTCAAGAAAAGAAGTTGGAGGACAAAGAAGAGGAGGAGCCTAGGATCAGGATCGAGGAACGGTGGCCGGTCTCTATAATCATTGTAAGTTGTTTCATATTGCGATTAATGAAAAAGATACTTTTCCTGTCCCAAATACATGAGTCTTATCTACGTTATTTGATTTGTGTTTAATCTCTAACCCTCTAGTAGATCAATAGCATGCATGCGTAGTTTTGTCTTGATTGCAGGAAGCTTTTTGGAAGGAGCAGCAGCAGTAAGGGGATAAAATCTCAATGGAGGATCTACTTCAACCGTCGATAAAAAGGTTAGTTGATTCCTCCCATGTTTGCCTGAGAAAAGGGGTTTTAGATTGGGGTAGAGGGTTAAAAGTTATTTCTGAAGGGTCATGATCTGCATGCAAGTTTAAAGCCCTAGCTTGCTAGTCCGTAGGGTAGAATAACCCCACAACAGAATTGGCAACCATACTGGGGATAGTCTTACTCTTAGGGTTTCCGGATTTGGTTAAAAATCTTTTGGGTAGTTCAAAGAAGTTCAGTTTCTGTTTCTTTGTTTATTTTTGTTGTCTGTTAAGTCAATGCTAGCATGGAAACTGGTTATCAATACCAGTCTTCCTTGACTGATGCTTGACATTGATTCTCGGGACACACAGAGGTACACGCGGCCTGCAGAAGGCCTGCACACATGTGCCCGTGCCCTAACCGTCTACAACCCGCGTGTGAACGCCTGTTGTAGTGGTTTCAGTAGCGTGTAGAGCCCAAGAAGATTAAGAGGCAGTCCCCTCTTCCCTGTCAGAAGTTTACCTTCTCAGGGGGCTTTCTGGATCCTGTCTAGGTTCTGAATGGTTTACTGTCTTGCTTTCAGTCTGCCTTGTTGTTTTTGTTATTCTTTGCAGTTGTTTTCTTTTTTGCAAGTTTTCCTTTTCTGTTGGAGTAATAGCACCCAAGCCTTTCAGAGACCCTGGTTGTCAATACCAGAGGCCTTTTTCAGGACTGGGCTGCCTGTGTGCTGTTTTATCTTGGCTTTTACATAGACCCGCGGCCTGTTTAAGGCTAGCCCGCAGGTACCCACGCACTGTAGGAGCTCAGCACGTGTTTGCACAAGTGCTGTCTTGGTGACAGTCGCGGGTTTGATTGGCAGTTTTTCAGCTTGGGTGGGGTAGTCATCCCCTCCTGTGGTGAGAAGAGCTCCTCTCAGGGGTTTATAGTCTGAGGCTGCACAGTCAGTAGGTTAGGGCATCTTATCCTTAGCCTGGGTTGTTTAGTTGATGTTTTGATAGAAAAGACAAAAGAGAAAAAATATTTGTTTTATGGTTTTAGGCAAGTGTTGGAATTGGTGCCTTCTTGATTTCTTTTTGCATTTTGTGCTCTGATTCTTTTTGCGATCTGCGCTTTAAGCCTGAGTTTTCTTTTCATTCTCTTGGTTTTGTTATTGTCATCATTTTTCCTTGTTGCGTTATTTTGCAATAAAATAAAATAAAAAAATTTCTTCTTTCATTTCCTTCTTGATTTGAAGATGGTGTTGTTGCATCAGTAGCTAGGAAAGAATTCTTTTTGCATAAGTTTTTGCAGTGCATGTCTAGTATAAGTAGCTCTCAGATCTGAGTGAAAGTCCTTCATATTTACTGCATGAAATCTTAGTAAAATTGAAAAGAAAAGAAGTCTTTTTTACTGAAAAGTTGTTGGTTTTGCATTTCCGTAAAAGTTTGTTTCCAAGCATTTTTGTTTATTTTGCTTTGAGTCCTTTTACACACCATCAGTTTCACTTTCACACCTTGAGACTTAAAAAATCCCATTAAAAGCAACACTAAATAAAATCAAGTAGACTTTTATGTTTGTAGGGTGCATACACTAGCTCAGGAATCGGGCCTTGGAATAGGTTGGAGAGTAAACTCTCCAAGGCCACCCAAACCAAACATTGGAGTCTGTCAAATAGGGAGTGTAGAAGTCCAGTTACGGAAAGTTAGTCAGGACCCCCCTCTAACACAGGGGATAAACACGAGGTCGCGTAAGGAAAGGTAGCGGAGATAACCCCTCCAAAGTTGGACCGAGTGTTGTGGAGAACACATATAGAGGATCTGTTGAGGGATTCCGTCGTTTGCAATTGCCATGGAGCTTCGTGGGTCTCGAATCCGTTCGAGGTCCTCAGTCGTCTTCTAGACCATTTGCTCTCGATACCCTTGACAGGTTTCAAGCTTGATACTCTGCTCATTATGGTCTACCCGACTGCCGACTGTACCCGCCTGATAGCTGTTCACGTGCTGGAAAACTAGTTGCCAATCTTTTCTAGGTACATACACGGGTGACTGCGGGGGTATACCGCGGTACCTAGGACAGACATCGGACCAACGCTTTGCAGAGTATACCCAGAGGGTGCTTCCGTATTCGAGTTGCACTTGCACTGGTAAGTTGCTCTAGTGTTGGTTGTTGTAACTATTCTTCCTACTAGTTTAGTGCTTGCTTGATTTATCTTCTGGGGACTTTCTTTTAGTGCGTGTTACTGTTTGTTCGTGTAGAATACCTTAGCGTGTCGTTAATCTTCTCACACAGTGGAGGATTCAGAGCTCCACTGGTCACGAAGGCTTCTGGGCCTGTCGCCGGTTATACTGGAGCCACCCCCGCCACCATTGAGGCGGAAGTTAGACCAACGAGGGTCTTTCGAAGCAACCGGGTTTCAAACCATTGAGCCCGAACAACTCCCAGAGGGATCAACCGCCAATCTTGGATCAGTTGAAACCTCAGACGCTGATACTTGGCCGGACATTATTGTGCCAATTCAATTTTACGAATGCCTATCAGTCCTAACCCAGTTATGGAACAAATCACTTCCTCTGGGAATTCTTCCATTCCCATCATTGTTGCTACCACAGGAGAAGCTTCTCCTAACTTGCCTTTGTCGACGGTCTGGGCCACCATGGTCTCGGCCGCAACTACGTCGCACATCGGCCTGACGCTATCTATCGCGGCGGCCACACCTCCTTACACACCTAGTGCGACCGGCCCTCCGTTTTCATACGGTATGCCTAGTTCAGGAAAAAGTCCTGCACTCACTACCTCCACTTTACAGACTTTGGGTCTGGGGGCAAGGAGCTCTAACGCTTCTCTGCAAGGTCAACTCAGGGGTATTCCTGTCCCTTTCAATGCTTTTCCTTACGCTGGAGGTCATATCCCTCCTTCGTCCCCTTTGCTTGGTGGATTTCCTCAGCAGTCCGCCGGGCACCTGCACACACGAGTCCATTTGGAGCCGGGAGTCAAGGAAAACCTGCACAAACTCTGTCGGTAAGTTCGTCGCCATTTGTTTGGAACGGGACGTTTGGTAATAACACTTTTGCATCCGTTGCTTTCCCATCGAGGGGCACACCCATTTTTGGACAGTCTATGCCGGCACAAGGTACTATTCCTGCGCTGGGGGCACATATACCAGAACCTTGGAACTCAGGACAAGGATCCGTTCCTTCCTCTGGAATGTCGTTCTGGGGAAATTCTTTCCACAGTCAATGGAACCCTGGACAGACCTCCATGCCTCTCCCCTCGGGACCAGCATGGGGGAATCCTTCCCAAAGTCCGTCAAATACGATGAACGCCCAACATCCTATGTCCTTCATGAGGAATCAACAAATGATATCTCCTCAAATGCAAAACCCTTACGCTGGTCAGGGCCATGGTTTCTACTAGAACCCGGGCCAGCAACCAAACTTTTCCTGGCAACCTGGTGCCAGTCAAACCCCAGGACCCTTTTATCTCGGCTATCAGCAACAACCTAAACTCCCTTTCTTGGCGACGTTACACTTTCCAGATTTAACACGGTTGTTGAATGATCCTATCTGTCACGATCCGCGTTGGCCTCCTACGCCGACGAAGTTGCCTTCGGACATCCCAAAGTTCGAGGCCAAGCCTAATGAAGATCCAGGTGATCACGTGACCACTTTCCACCTATGGTGTTCATCTAACTCACTGAAAGATGACTCCGTCCAGTTGCGATTGTTTCAATGTACTCTTATTGGGAGTGCCGCAAAATGGTACATAGAGCTTGATCGTTCACGATATTCCTCTTTTGGCGAACTGGCGATGGCCTTCCTTAACCATTTCTAGTTACCTGTGAGATACGACGCCGGTACAGAGTTGCTAGCCAATTTCGAGCAGACGTCAACAGACCATATCTCGGATCATATTCGAGAGTGGCGACGTCGAAAGAGTCTTATGAAAGTACCCGTCCCACCAGCATTCTTGCTTGAGTGGTTCCTTAAGTCTTTAGTTCCGCAGTTATCCAAAGACATCGCAACTTCAAGGGTCTTCTCCGAGGAATATGCCATAATGAGAGCTCAACAGTTTGATCTTATTTATTCTCGGTCTGGTCTATTGTACACCATCCTGTCGGATGCACCACGATCGATTCTGGACAAAACCAGAGAGAGAGCCAGACCACATGCCGATGGCATGGTTGGTTCGGCACAAACCAAGCCCGCTGAGCAATTGACATAACAATTGCAGCAGTTATCTATACAACACTCAGCAGCCAGCCAGACTACTGCTTCAGCTGCTCCTCCTACTCAAACATCGGAAGTACACCCCGTAGAGATGACTAACCCAAAGGCCAACCAGCAGCCTGAAAGAAAGAAAAAACAACGCAAGAAGAGTAAGGGGGATAAGAAACCAAATGATAATGCTGGTGAGGGCACTACTGAAAAACGGAAGGTGAGGTATCCGTGCAACTTATGTGCGGAGGACCACCCAACCCATCTATGCCCTCGACTTACAGAGGCCCAGAAGTTTGTCACGCAGCAACAACAAGCCGTGTTGACTAATCCCTTTCAACATGGGCAAAATTTAACTCAAGCCTTCGCAAGTACGGAGGGGGGCAGCCACGAAAACTGCCCTCCCCCAAAAAATCCATCTTCCATGAACGTATATATGGTTAAAAGTGATGCTTTCATAGCAACTAGAGCTCACGATTATAGCAAACCAAGTGCCTTTGAGAAGGGCGAAGAAGCCAAAATCCCATCTCTTCCTCTTCAGATTGAGAAGATGTTGGGTGAGACAATGACACGTATCCCAAAAGGTGCGTTTAAGCGAGCTTCTCATAATCCAAACGCAAGGGCCGCCCAGAACTACTCTGTGGTGGAAGATTTATCCCAAACCCCTTGTGCTATGTCTGCTTTGGAAGTCCTCCAAAGTTTCCCTGCTCAGAGAAAAGCCTTGTTGACTGCTTTAGGCTTTACTGAGACCTGTAACCCGGGTACCATTATGTTACATATGACTGACTTGAAACCTCTTTTGCCTTACCATGTCACATTTCAGATAGTAGTGGCTCATCCCACAAAAACTTTTACACGGAATATCTTCCGCACAGTGGTAGACGAGGGCACTTCGACTTGCATTATGTCGTTAGCATGCTGGAAAGCCATTGGTCAACCTGAATTGTCTCCGTCACCTACTCTCCTCATTGCGTTCGATGGTCATTCTTTCCGACCGCATGGCATCATCTCTTCTTTCCCTGTTCAGTTAGGGGGGAAGACCGTGTGCATCGAGGTAGAGGTAGTCGATGCCCCCATCGACTACAATATATTGTTAGGTCGTAGTTGGACTTATGCAATGCAAGCAGTGGTCGCTACAGTTTTTCGTGTCTTATTGTTTCCACATGAAGGCCGGATAGTGACCATTGATCAGTTATCCTTCTCTCGACCTGACCCAACTTTGGGGGCATCCACAGTTCCCATGGTTGATAATCCTAGAGCCAGTGTCGTCAATGTAGGAGTTGGTTTGTGCCCATCTTTGATGGGTACTTTCGATTACCCACCTCCACATAGCGATGTCAAGTTTATATCGACTCACCACAAGGCTGAGGTTTTCCATGTTTCTTCGTTCCGCACGACTTACTTTCAGGATCTGTGGACTCTTCCTTCCCCATCAGACACGATGGATGTGATAGGGCATGCGGGCATGTCTACGCCCTTGTCGGCCGCTGAAGTAACGTACTCTTTGGTTCAGCAAACTTCAGCTACTCATGATCCGATTCCCGCACCAGAGTTGGATCCACTCCTTGAGCCTATCTGGGCTCAGGATTCCCTTGTCAACACCGATTCGTTAGATTTAGTCTTGCCTTCGGATGAAGCAATAATCGAAGCAATGACTAGTCCAGACAAACCCTGGGAAGATCTTCATCATAGATCATATTTCCTCCCAGAGTTACACCGAATCGAGGTAGGAGAATTCACTATCACCATGACAGGAGATCAGCGTTGTCCCATTAACCTCTTAGCTACATAGGATATTTATGTTGAGGGAAGTATGGCGACTATCGCTGCTACGATACCTATCAATATCTCCCGAAACCTCGGCATCGTGGAGAATGTCTTCGTCAGAGCAGATTGCTCCCCCGAAGAGATTCAGACGGATCTTTTCAAAGAATTCCGCGATGTTTTTTCCTGGTCTTACGAAGCGATACCTGGCATCGACCCACAAAGTGTCGATCATGGGCTACCTTTGTTGTTCTTCAAGCTCGCTTTGAGACCCAAAAGAAACATTCGGCGAGACTGTATTTATGCTTTTCGATCTCGTCCGGATTAACTGAGAAAAGTAACCATTGTGGAGTCTTCTTTAAGCCCTTTTCAGACTCCTTAAAGATGAAAAGATTGCCGAGTGACCTTGTTTCTTCACACTCGTTAAACTAGTCCAGAAGAACATTCCTTAAACGGGTCTCCTTTTAAGCCCTTTTCAGACCCTCTAAACATGAAAAGATTGCCGAGCGATCTTGTGACCCTTCATGCTCGTTAAACTGAAATTTGAAGTCACGTCTGTCCGGCGGTAGTTTACCCCTTTTTCGGTCCGGATGGTCAACTGTACGAACAAAGGAATACTCTATTGAACTCCAGTTCTTTAGAAGAGTATCCTCAAGTATAATTTTATTCCTTTTTCGGGCCTGAGGAACTAAATTTACGAAAAAGAAACCCCCCCGGAGTCCATAGTTAAGCTCTTTTCAGACTCCCTAAAATTGAAAAGATTGCCGAGTGACCTTATTCTTTCACACTCATTAAAATGGTCCAGAAGAACATTCCTGACGGAGTCCATAGTTAAGCTTTTTTCAGACTCCTTAAAATTGAAAAAACAGCCGAGTGATCTTGTCCTTGTCACACTCGTTAAAATGGTTTTGAATTGACGTCTAATCAGTGCTAGTTTACCCCTTTTTCGAACCGACTAGACTATTGACGAAAAATGTACCCCAATGGAGTTTCCTTTTATGTTTTTTCAGACTCTCTAAACATGAAAAATCACCGAGCTTCCCTTCTCTGGGCTCGTTAAACTTACATCGAAGGACGTTACCATTGTGTGTTCTATCAACCACATTTGCATCCTTTACCCATCAGCCTAGTAACAGTTTGCTTTTGCGTCTTAACACCTTTGGCCACTGGAGGATTTTTCCCGAGTATCATTTCCTAGAACATTAGTCTTGTCCTTGTGCCTTGAGCTTGTATGTTTGCTGTGCTCGTTCCTCCACTGTAACGTAATATTCCTTTATTCTTTTTCCAAATCAACAAAAAGAACAAAAAAATCAAATATACCCCAAAAAGAGGATGGGAAAAGTATTTTCTTTATTGGAAGCATTATGAGTCGCCCTTGAATAAAGCACATCTGTCCGTTTGATTCATCATACTTTGGGATTTAGTATGAACTTAGGTAGCCTTTCTCGCTATATTGATTTGTTTCCTCCACTGTTTGGTTACTCTTCCAAACATATGGAGAGTTTGCGTTGCCTCCTACTTCGTAGACTTATGATTAACAGATATGTTGCCTGAGTCTTATCACTTGTCATGCTATTGTCCAAGGGAAGTTGTTACTTCGCCTAAGTCGGCCACTCTGCAATATGTCTCTTGTCCGCATACCCGGCCATCCTGAACGTCCAATCAAGTCTTTGTTCGAAATCACTGAAGCCTTCAGTCCGATCATCAAGATTATCAAGTCCATAACCGATGAGCCATCGAAGACCTCTGGGTAGTGCAATCGTACACTCATATTACACTCTTACCCGAGTTTTAGAAGACTTTGAAGTTGTTGCTCGAGCTCTGAAGTACAACCATCAGGCCGAATCAACTTCTGAGAGATGGATACTTCCTATGTATATCTTTTTGATTTCGAGATGTAGCTCCACTGTGTATTGTTTGCGGCTACTCTTTATAGTTATTTGACATGGATCTACAGTGTATTTGATTGGTAGCCATGGTTCTGATTTATCCCGAGCATGGGTATGCCCGCCTCGGTGAGACATTTGATATTTTTTTGCAGACGACACTTTCTAATTCCTGATTCCTGGGCTCACTCATTCAGCATATCAGTACAGATTGGTAAAGAATTGGTAATGTATTTCGGCCATTAGATGCTCTTCTGACCTCAAACATTAGGGGGCATCTGTTATAACCCTAAATTGCACTATCCATGCTTACCTGGCATCAGGCCAACTCATTGCTCTTCATTTCCAAAGCCATGCTAAACAGACTCTTCAAAAACCTCCTAAATTAAGTAACCTGTGCCCTAACCTATCACTGGGCGCGTTGGAACGCTGGCAGGCCTTATGCAGCACGCGTTGGAACGCTGGCTGGCCCACTACAGTCCGCATTTACCTAACAAAGCAAAAAATCAGGAAAGTTTCCGCCGGGACGAGGATCTTTTTGACAGTTAACTAGAACTCCCAGCCATGCATTGCCGAGAGTTCGCCTAAAACCCTAGCCCCTTCTAGCCTATAAAAGGAGGGGTAGGGGTACTATTCAAAAGAGGAAAATCATAGCAAAGAAACTCTGCCAAATTGCCGAATCCGTTTTGTCCCAACCCTTTAGCCTTTCCTCAATCTTTAGGAGAATTCAAGAAAAGTAGTTGGAGGACAAAGAAGAGGAGGAGCCTAGGATCAGGATCGAGGAACAGCGGCCGGTCTCTATAATCATTGTAAGTTGGTTCATATTGAGATTAATGAAAAAGATACTTTTCCCGTCCCAAATACATGAGTCTTATCTACGTTATTTGATTTGTGTTTAATCTCTAACCCTCTAGTAGATCAATAGCATGCATGCATAGTTTTGTCTTGATTGCAGGAAGCTTTTTGGAAGGAGGAGCAGCAGCAAGGGGATAAAAGCTCAACGAAGGATCTACTTCAACCGTCGATAAAAAGGTTAGTTGATTCCTCCCATGTTTGCCTGAGAAAAGGGGTTTTAGATTGGGGTAGAAGGTTAAAAGTTATTTCTGAAGGGTCATGATCTGCATGCAAGTTTAAAGCCCTAGCTTTCTAGTGCGTAGGGTAGAATAACCCCACAACACCATTTCTTACTGATCTCACATTATCCTCCTCCGGGTAGTGGATTCGGTGCTCCAGTTGCTAAATACTGCGCAAATGATGGGAATTCATCCTTGTCATGACCTTCCATTCGGTACTTCATACACCAAACATATTCTCATTTTCCCTTCCCTTGGTCAGCTCGACCAACTGGATTGTTAATGCAACCAACTGCGTCTGAACCTGTGTCATTCCTCTTGTATCTCGTGCCATAGATGCTTCTAGTTTCATTTCAATCTCTAGCGCCTTGGGATGCGATGTAACCTTATGTTGAATATGGGGCCTCCGAATGTGTGGCCTTCGAATGTGTGGTAGAAGTCCAACAATAAACCACTCTTGATGTTGTTGATCTGTGATTTGGAACGTCAGTCTCCCCATTACATCCTTAAAGCACTGATTGTAACCCCATACAGACTTTGTTTGTACCTATTTGATCTCTTTTAGTTCAGTGATGTACTGCGACTCTGACTTTGGATTTTTGAACTCCTTTAATAACACTTTCTTTATCTCTGCAACGGTCTTGGCCTGTCCCATAAGCGTGATGCTCTGTAACTTCATATACCATACCAACGCACAACCTCTAAATGTTGTTTCTAACTACACAATTTTTACGACATCATCTTGTATGTTTTTAGCAGCCCAAACTATTTCACAAATTGTCCCGTAATTCTTATCCTCTAGCTTAAGTACATTCTTGATTATTCCTAGATTATCACATCCATAAATGAACGTTGCTGCATAATTGATCCATTGACTAAATCTATTCTACAAGGAATATCATCATTCATAAATGCATACAAACAAGTAAAAGAAGCATAAGACGTAATATCCTCTGTAAACTCCTTCTTTATTCATCGTCTTTCTTACTAACTTTCTATTACGCAATATCCTCTCTAAACTCCTTCTTTATTCATCCTCTTTCTTACTAACTGTCTATTACGCAATATCCCCTTTTTCCCACACTAATCTCCCAATCCTGTTACATATTTATACCCAAAATCTAAGGCTTAAAACCCTATTATTATCTATCTCAAAATAACCCATTACAATGCATGGCATGGCCAGATTTAGTTAACTAGTTGTTTTCCTTCTTTTACTCCTCGTTCTTTATACAACTTTTCTTTTATTCTTCTATTTCTGGAAAGTCGCACTGTCATCCTTTTGTGCTTCCCTCTCTCTCGTGCTTGCTTTATCCTTTTGTCTGTGTGTTATCTACGTCCTTCTGTTCCCTTCTGTGTGCTTCCTTCCTTCTGTGTGACTTCCTCCTTCTGCACCCTTTCTTACTTCTTCTCCCTTTCTTCCTTCTGCACCCTTTCTTTATACTTAGGATTTTCTCCAAAATTGTATTCAAAACTGCATGTCCAACAATGAGGCTACATTTCTATGTTGCACATATCCTTTATTTGTTGTGAGCCCTGCCTCCCCTTTAGAATACGTTTGGATTTCTTCGACATCTACGAATGAAATAATAAAACATAAATCACTCATATTCCTGGTAAAATATTTTATCAAGAAATAAAAAAAATTATGATACCTACCAACCTCCACCACCTAGAAAACCAACGCTCTATTCTCCTCTTTGCTCACGTGTATTTCTCCTCTCTTTCTCCTAGATCAGAGAACCAATGATCTTATCTCCTCTCTACTATGTTGTTTTATTCTCTATTCTCTACCCTATTGTATTTTAAGTTCTTTTGTCACCCACTCGTAGGACTTCAAATTAATTTAATTTTGATTTTAGGAACAAAATTTTTCGTCCCATGCTCTAAGTCCCATCCCTACCGCTTTTAATTTTTAACAACACCATTGGCACACACCTCAATTTTCCATGCCTTTCCTTTCCTTTCCTTGCCTTGCTTTGTATTGTCATGCCATGCGATGGCTTGCCTTGCCATGCCTTTCATTTCGTTGACTTTCCATGCCATGCCATGCCTTCCCTTTGAGATAGAAGAGGTTGAGGAGTATGCTTGGCACATAAAATTGCCTAGCTAGAATGCGTGCATGTTCCTATAATGCATGAGTGCTAAATCACATGTGCATTCTAGGAACATGCATACGTTCATGTTGGGTAAGGATGAGCACCCAACCTAAGGGCTTAGGATTGAAAGTGTTTTAAAGCATAGAGCAATGGTTATAGCACCAAGCTGTGGGTGCAAGGGTTGTGGGGCATTTAACAAGAGTTATATGCATAGTGCACTTAGGGATGGAGTGTGGAGATGGTTAAGGGTCAAGTATAGGTTATTCCTAGGCTTAGATGGAGCTAGGGGGATCAAGTTCATGGTCTAGGTCAAGCTCTAGGTCATGGTCTAGGTCATGGTCATGTTCATGTTCATGGTCTAGGTATAGGTCTAGGTCTATGTTGTGGTTTAGGTCATGTTATAGGTCTAACTCTAGGTCTATTTTATGGACTATGTCATGGTCATCATATAGGTCTAGGTCATGGTCTATGGTCTAAGTCTTCCCATGCCTTCCCATGTCTAGGTCTTGACATGTCTAGGTCTAGGTCTAGGTCTTGACATGTCTAGGTCAAGGCCATTTCTTTCCTTACGATGTACCAAACTTTCTGTAGTGTGTGAGAGTCTGAGAGGGAGAGAGAGGAATACATAGAGGGGAGGGTAGAGAGAGAGTGTATGAGAGTGTGAGAGTTGGAGACAGGAAGACAGAGAGGGGGGGTGGAGAGAGAGGAAGAAAGAGAGTGTGAGGGGGGGAGAGAGGAAGACAAAGAGAGTGTTTGAGAGTGAGGGAAAGGGAGACATAGATGGGGGGTAGAGAGAGATAGAGGAAGAGGGTGAGAGAGGGAAATGGGGTAGATAGAGGAAAATAGAGCAAGGGGGGAGAGTGGGGGAGAGAAAGGGATGGGGATACGGTGAGCGAGAGAAGGGGGGTAGAGAAAAATAAAGGTCAAGAGTGAGATGGTGAGAGAGAGGGAGAGGGTAGAGAGAGATTGAGGGGGTAGAGAGAGAGGGAGGAGGGAGAGAAGGGGAGGATGGAGAGATAAAAAAAGGGTAGAAGAGAGGTCAAGAGTGAGATGGATAGAGAGAGAGGGAGGTAGAATGAGGGGAAAAGAGAAAGAGGGGGGGAGAGAGAAAGAGGGGCAAAGAGAGAGTGAGACTAACAATAAGGAGAGAGAGAGAGGTGGTAGATGTAGGAGAGATAGAGAGAGAGAGAGAGAGTCTATGAGTGTGAGAAGGGGAGAGATAAAGAAAGAGAGGGGGGCTAGACATGGAGTGTTTG
>JASDQU010948157.1:32980-45336 GCA_032191745.1 Picea mariana
AGAGAAAGTGAGACTGAGACTAACAATGAGGACAAATAGAAAGGGTGGGAGTGAGGTGGAAGAGAGAAGGGGGCATAATAGGGGAGGGAGGGACAAAGGGGCAGAGGGCAGGGGGAGGAGAGAGAGAGAGAAGGGGGGGCTAGAGAGGGAGTGGGTGTGAGGTTCTAAGGCATGTCAATGAAAGGTCTAGGTCTAGGTCTTTCCATGCCTTGTGATGTCTAAGTCTTTCCATGTCTAGGTATTACCATGTATAAGAGTGTGAGAGGGAGAGAGAGGGAGACAGACATGGGTGGTATATGTAGGAGAGAGGAGTAGATGTAGGAGAGAGAGAGAGAGGTAGGGAGAATGACAAATAACAAATAGCTTATAGGAGTGTGTGCGTGCTCTTAGGAATGCGTGCACATTCCTATAGTGCATGCACGATATTAGGAACACACACATGTTCCTGGAGCACATGTGTTCTCTTAAGAAGACATGTGCGCTCTTTTGAATTCAATTTTTTTGGGGTGGGATTGACAACATGTATGCTGATTTGGTTTCCTTGGATTTAGGTTCGGAATGACAAATCTAGTGGTTTTGTTTGCAAATTGATAAAAACCTCCATTTTTGTGAATACCTTTCTATATCTTTGTCTTTGAAGTTATTTTTCTATAAGATAAACAATTCAGTTGTTGACGAAACTACAAACATAGATAGATTTAGTTGTGCGAATTCTAAATATATAGATTTTTTTTTTTTAAATTAATATTGTTTACTATTTTTAATCTATTTTTTCCTTCGCATATATCAAAATCTTAGAATACATACCTATCTTATTTATGCTATAATTTTTTCTCGGATTAACCATTTCTCGAATGAATTATATGCCACATTAGAGGAGACCAATATATACGATATAAAAATAATAATAATTTATTTTGATCATGTTAAGACCCTCTTAGCCTGCACGAACAAAAGGCGTTATAATTTCAAGGATATATTGACTTATATATATATATATATATATATATATATATATAATAAATTTCCAAAAAATACACTGCACTATAACAATGGGTTCTCTACAACTATAGAAGTTTTTGGAACGAAATTTCATCGTTAAGGTACTCAACACCTGCACGAACAAAAACATATACCTTATATTTTGTTGGAAAAATAACATACCACTGTTAGAAAAAATCAAATTTGACATAGTTATTCACAATTTCTATGAATAAAAGTTATATACTCGGAAATATAATTCAATTTCCTATGTTTCATATTCTTACACCATATTCAAATTCATTGTAAACGTACCTTGAATAATCCCTCCAAGTTAACATAATGATTTTTTCCATGTTTGCATTGCCATTAACACGTCATGAGAGACTATCATTAGCTTGCACTCACCCATGTTTAAATATGCATTTGTAACTATGGTGTCATTGTATATTGAATGATTTAATAGTATCTTCATAAGCATGCATTGTCATGTCTACATGCATTAATAAATTAATAGCTATAGAATGAGAAATTCGGTATTAGATCAAGAAGTTGGTGGAAATTTGTGGTTTCAAGGTGATTTAGGTGGATATTGGTGGCCACCCACCTATTCCCCTGGATCAAAGAACAGTTTCCATTTTGATAGTTTTTTTACAGTTTTTTGGGTCCCAAACTTCTGGGGCCATTTTGAGGCCCTAAGTGACATTTTTTGGGATTGACAACAAATTCTAGGTTGAACAAAATATGTATTGTTCAGCTATACCTTTCCAACGGTATATCAAGCGCCCCAAACATAGATTGTATGCAAAATTTACGCCCTAGGGAAGTTGATGTATCAACTACCCCCATCGGGGTCCACAAACCTTTTGGAATTTCATCTCCTGAAGTTAGGGTTTTAGATGTTTAGGGTTTTCTCATTTATGTTTTGTATTAAAAAGGCCTTTGGAGTATCATTGTACTCATATTCTTGTGAATGACCATAGTCATCACATCTCTTCTCAGAGATAAGATGCCACCATTTGAGCAAGTTTGTTTTAGTCTTCATTTTTACAGTTTCAGCAAGTTCTCTTTATTAATATAAGTCAAGTTTTACTGTGTCTTTGTGTGTTTCTTTGCTATACATTTGTATTTCATTTCATTCCATTTATAAATCTGGATCAATGGTATCAGAGAGATCTAATATTTATTTGTTTTTTTTTGGATGTCCCCAATGAGGTTAGGGTACAAAGAGTTGGGACTTAAAGTAGTTGATCCCTTGTAAGACCGTCCCCACCGATCACGACGACCTCCCATGGAAGAATAAAAGAGAGATGATGGAGTAGGAGATCATTTTAAATTGTTGCTCGAGGAATCCCTCGCGTGAAAAAGGAACAAGATGATGGATAACTTTGCATAGATCCTTCGATGGTTGCCAAAAGGAAACACATCTTCATCAAGCGACCACTTTGGAGGCGCTACCCCCTTCAAGGTTCAATTCAATTTTGATATCCCCTTATTTGAAGGCCAGATAGAAGAAAATGTTTTAGATAAATGGTTGAATTTGCTAGAATGGTATTTTCTGGTCTGTAATTTTTCCAATAGAGAAAAGATTACCTTTGTGTTCCTTAAGGTTGTCCCCCATGTCAAGGATTGGTGGGAGACTTACTGTGAGCAAAAGGACATTAAGGAATATGCAAGATTTTCAGTCTCACCCACTTGGGATTATTTTGGGGATGCTATTAAGGAACAATACTACCCTGTTGGAAGCTACGATGATCAATATACAAAATGGACCACACTGTGACAGGAAAGGGACCATAAAGTACCCGATTTCACAAATATCTTCCATACCTTATGCACTAAGCCGAGTAACAAAGACTCTGAACGACATCTGGTGCTTAAGTACCGTGGTTGTCTGCATAGATACATCCAAAAAAAAATGGAGTTTCTGGACATCTCATCACTAGGTGCAGCTTATCGATATGTTGTCGAAATCGAGCAGAAATTTAAACAAAAGAAGTAGGAGTTTGGATATGTAAATTCCTCACAGCAGAAGTAGGGAAAAGGCAGTCCCAATGAGAAAAAAAAAGAACATAGCAATGATGGTCCCCTCAAGACAATTAGTCCAAGCTGCAAACAAAGAAGGGTAATGAGAAGACGAATAAATACACTGGGAAGTGGTGTGAATTCCATAAAATTCCCTAGCATAACATTGATGAATGTTGCTCGAATCAGTGGTTGGTGGTAGAGCTGAAAACCTCAAAGTCAGAGGTAGGTTATGACTCTAAATCAGATCCATACAAGGGAAAGTGGATCATTGATGCAGAGCCTAGTGCCATTGTCGCTACCACCAAGGTCCAACCAGGTGAACCAAAAGAATTAGAGGAAGGTGAACTCCTTTTTCACTCGCAGATGTGGGTGAAGAGTGCTTCATTGTATTTCATTGTCAATAGAGGAAGTCAAAAGAAACTAATCTCAATAGAGGTTGTTAAGCAGTTGAACCTACCGATGACACCACACCCACATCCCTACACCATCGAGTGGCTTTGCCAAGGAAGAGATCTCCACGTCAGCCAACAGTGTCATCTGTCCTACAACATCAAGCCCTTCAAGGATGAGGTATTGTGTGATATCCCCCCCTTGAAGTTTGTGATGTTCTTTTAGGCCAACCATACTTGTGGAAACGACATGCTTTATATGATTCTAGACCTCATAGTGTTATTATTACTTTGGGTAGACAATTGTATAGGATACCAGAGGTAGCTCTGCCTACTGCCATTTCTTTGATCTTTGCTAAGCAATGCAGAAAGTTTATTTCCTAGACTGGGAAATTTTCTTCTTCATGATTCGCTCTAAAAGTGAACAGAAGGTCGCAACTACATCCATGGCCTCTGCACAGATCCTCTCCACGTATTAGAAGCAGGTGGACAAGATCATGGAATAATACAAAGACATCTTCTCCTCACCAACCAGGGTATCGTTGCACTGCCAATTCAAGCATTCAATCAATCTAACACCCAGTGCACCTCTACCCAATGGGCCAGTCTATCGCCACTCTATAATGGAAAATGAGGAAATCAAGTGAAATATCTAAGAGTTGCTTCAAAAGGAGCACATCCGACCCAACTCCTCACCCTGCGTGAGCCCAGTTGTACTTGTGCAGAAGAAAAATGGGACTTGGCGACTCTGCATTGATTACAAGGTGCTAAACAAAATCAGAGTCAAGAACCAATACCCAATTATATGAATTGACGACCTTCTTGAACAACTCAAGGGAGCCAAGTTTTTCAGTAAGATTGACCTGAAGTATGGCTACCATCAGGTCCCAATAGAATAGACTGATGTATGGAAGACTACTTTCGAGTCCAAAGAAGGTATTTTCCAATGGCTAGTCATGCCCTTTAGTTTGATAAATGCTCCAACAACTTTCATGAAATTGATGGATGATATATTGCGGCCTTTCACCAATTCTTTTGTGGTGGTATATCTGGATGATATTATCTTCTTCAACAAGAATTGGGCAGAACACTTGCAACATATTCAACATGTCCTTCATACTCTATGACAACACAAGCTATATGTTAACTTGGAAAAATGCTCCTTAGGCATGAACATGGTCCAATACCTAGGCTACATTGTTGATGAGCATGGTGTGCATGTGGATCTAGCCAAGATCCAAGTCATTCATGACTAGCCAGCCCCGATCACACTAACCGATCTTTGAAGTTTCTTAGGACTTTCCAACTTCTATCACAGGTTCATGTTCGGATTCTCCCATATTGCATGGGCCCTCAACCAAGTGACCAAGGGTGGTGGAAAGGAAAATTTCATGTGGAGGAAGTCCCAACAACAAGCATTCATTGATCTGAAAAATATCTTGTTCTCAGCTCCAATACTCTCTTTACTCGATCTGCAACAACCTTTTGAGATTGGGACCTATGCCTTAGACTATGTCATGGGTGCAATTCTCACTCAACATGGTCATCTAATGGAATATCATAGTGAGACACTATTAGATGTCATCCATAAGTACCCCACCTATGACAAAGAAATGTATTCCATTATATAAGCCTACCGATAATGGAAGCACTACATTCTCGGGAAGGAGATAGTCATCCACTCTCATCACAAGCCTCTGTAGTTCATGCAGACACAAGGAAAATTGGAGAATGAACACCATCAAAATTGATCCACATACTTGTAGCAGTTCCATCTCAACATCAAATATAAGACAAGGAGCACCAATCGTGTCGTTGACTGCCTCAGTCGACCTCTAGTTTTTTCCTTAACCATGATGCTCCACTCCTGTGGCCATGAGGCATCCGAGTAGCCCCAACTCTACAAGAGTGATCCTAACTTCGCTACCACTTACCAGATGTTGGATACAGGCGCGAGTGTCACTGAATTTCATCTTCAGGATGGACTGTTATGCCATATGGGCCACCTCTATGTTCCTTCAAGTGAATGTGCAAAGCCGATTTGGGAAGCTCACTACAGTCGGATGGCGGGACATTTTGGCATGGAAAAGACCGTGGTAGTACTACAAAAGCATTTCTATTGGCCAAAAATGCCCCAGGACGTCAACAAGTATATGAGGTCCTGCACTGCCTACACCATTGCCAAACCAACCATTAAGAAGTAAGGCATGTACACCCCTCTTCCTACTCCCGACAGATCATGGGAATCCATCTTGATGGACTAGATGTCGATCCTTCCTTCCACCAAGCAAAGAAATGACTGTGTTTTTGTGGTGGATGATCTATTTTCTAAGATGGCCATCCTAACAGTCTGTAAGAAGAATATCATAGCAGAGGCCACTCCCAATCTCTTCTTCGAATGAGTGTGGGTACACTTTGGGATACCACAGACCAGCATATCATATCGGGAAACAAGGTTCCTAAGAACATTCTGGTCTATCCTCTAGTCACTGTTGGACACCAAGCTCACCAAATCCACTGCCTTCCACCCCAAAAATGATGGTCAGATAGAGCTCGTCAACAAAATGATCGTGCATATCTTGCACATGTACAACTCCAAACATCCGTGCACATGGGATGAGAGTCTCCCTTATGTTCAACACAACTACAACAGATCCCTTCATAGCTCGACCGACTATAGCCCCTTTCAAGTGGGGTTGGGATTTCAACCATTGGGTCTTATTAATGTCGCACTTCCCCTTGCATCCACACAAGCAGAATCATCCCATGCTCAATCTGAGGCCAACAAAGCCACCAAGTTTATTGAACGGATTCAGTACATCCAACAACAAGTCCATGATATTTTACAGAAGGCCAATGTTAAGTACAAACAATGCCATGATCAACACTGGGTGTTGCACAAGTTTCGGGTGGGAGACAAAGTCTGGTTGCATTTTCAAAAAGAGAGCCTTACATGACCCCATCGAAAGCTTCGTCCACTTTGCTATGGGCCTTACACCATCACCAAGGATGTGGGTGACAATGCTTTTGAGCTAAGTATTCCCCCTTTCCTTGTCCTGCACCCAGTGTTCAATGTGGACCTCCTTCGACCATACATCCCACCATTATTGGACACATCGGAGATCACAAAGCAGTTGACATCGACAAATATCAACCCTGAATGCATGGAATAGACAACCATTGATCATATTAGGGACACTCAAATTAAGGGCACTCTCCAACAGAGGATCCAACTTTATCAGGTTGTCAGAGCAGGGTAGCTCCTGCATCGAGGCAAGTGGCTCACTCGGGGCTAAGTTCAACATAAGTTTCCCCATATGATGGGGGTGCTCAATGCAATGGAGACCATTTCTTCCTAAGGGGGGAGGAATAATCCAGGTGGATATCGGTGGCCACCCACCTATTCCACTGGTTCAAAGAACAATTTCCATTTTGGCAGTTTTTTTACAGTTTTTCGGGTCCCAAACTTTCGGGGCCATTTTGAGGCCCTAAACGACATTTTTTGGGATCGACAACGGCTAGCATGTAGTTGGAGGCAGATGCTAGGTTGAACAAAATATGTACTCCTTGGCTATACCTTTCTAACGATGTATTGAGCACCCCAAATGAAGATCGCATGCAAAATTTACTCCCTCAGGAAGTTGACGTATCAACTACCCCCATCGAGGCCCACAAACCTTTTGGCATTTCATCTCCCGAGGTTAGGGTTTTGGATGTTTAGGGTTTTCTCATTTATGTTTTTTGTTAAAAAGGCCTTTGGAGCCTCATTATACCCATCTTCTTGTGAATGAGTGTAGTCGTCACATCTCTTCTCAGAGATAAGTTTCCACCATTCGAGCAAGTTTGTTTCAGTCTACATTTTCACAGTTTTAGCAGATTCTCTTTATTAATATAAGTCAAGTTTTACTGTGTCTCTGTGTGTTTCTTTTCTATACATTTGTATTTCATTTCGTTCCATTTATAAATCCGGATCACAAAAAGCACCCCATATCCTCAACAAAGTACATAGGGTATTGGCTATGTTACAGTTGATGTGGGGTTCAAAATTATTGTCAAGGACAAGTTCCACCCTATTAACTTTTGGAAGGAGAAACACTAATAATAATGGACTCAAAGTGATGAATGAAGATGTAAAGCTAGTCATTGAGTTCATTCACAGATTAATTTTCCCAAATTCAAAAAAGAACTTGAGACATTTGACCTCTACACTTTGAATGATGCTTGTCGCAAGGAAAAGGTAGGAGAGGTGAAAAATAACTGGAGTAAGACACACATTAGTGTTATTGGCATTGCTTGTAATAAAGGAAATAAGATAATGGTTAAAGATGGAGCAACAGAGAATTATTTAGCTGCAATGTATGGTAAAACATTGACTCTAAATCTCCAAATCATTTAAGAATGATAAAGCGATGTGATGAAGAAGAAAATTCTCTAATGTCACTATTGCAAATGCATAGGACGTCTTAAAGAAGATTGTTGGAGATTGCATTTAGAATGACCATAAGTTTACACAAATAGGGAAGGAAAGAAAGAATTATAGTATGTGGACTTTGCAATCTGAGGCATTTCTTTGATGTCAGTGATCCATCCTAATTTCGCGAAGTATGAAAAATTATTCTTCAATAAAAAGATCTTATGCATGCAAAGTTTGTAAATGTTAGCCAATCAGATTTAATCTCAAACATTATAGTAAACAAGCAAAATCTACTCATAATCACACATTTTGAACCCTATGCTTTGGGTTGGTTATTAAGAACAAGAATTTATTCATCCAAAATAAATGATAGGTGAAATTTTCTCTCACAATATTACATTGAAGAAGTAAAGTTAGATGTAGTAACTTTGGATGTGTGTGTGGTATCAATTTGGGCAATCCTTAGATGTGGGTTCATGATGTAGGCTAGAGAAGGTGAAATAAATATTACATATTAGTCAAGGATGGTTAAGAATATCAAGTGATAATGTAGAAAACTTCACAATGCTAAGAAATATTTGGATGAACCATGAAAAAGTGATATCTAATGGTAGATTCACAACCGTTTGGTATATATGGAGTATTTCACTATTTCCATGTTAGGGTTTTAATGATAAATATTAAATACAAATGTTTCCTACACATGGGAGTGGACCTGGGTTCTAACCTTTGGCCAAACTGAAGGCTTGGTGGAGGTTGTGCATGAAGGAGTTGCGTTGAGGGCTTGATTGATCAGTTTGATCATTTGGCCTTCCTCGAGAGGCTCTCGAACAAGGTAAGCAGGTGCACGGTTATGCAATACAAAGTGGATTTGAATCCGATGTTCTTGTAGGCACTGGGCTTGTGGACATGTATGTCAAATGTAGAAATGTTAATATTGCTCGCAAATTGTTTGAAAGAATGTTTGAATGTCAAAAAGGCCACACTTCCATGAAGTTTTGGCATTCTTCAATAATGAAATGTAGTATAAAAAACAATTCAATTACTATGGTTAGTGTTCTTCCTGCATGTGTTGATTTATTAGTTCTAGACCAAAGTAAACAGATCCATAATCATGCAATAAGAAGTGGATTTGAATTTGATGTTGTGGGTATTGCACTTATAGACATGTATGTCAAATATGGGGTGTTAACATTGCCCACAAATTGTTTGAAAAAAAATCTAAGAAAAATGATGTTTCATGCCCTGCAATCATTACTGGTTATTCCGAAAATGGTCATTCCTAAGAAACCATGGTATTCATCAATGAAATGCAGTCCAAGGTATAAAACCCAACTCATTTGCCAGAGTTAATGTTCTGCTTGTGTGCGCATATTTATTGGCTCTATAATAACACGATAACTAGATCCACAGTTATGCAATAAGGAGTGAATTTTAATTTGATGTGGTTGTGGTCAATGAGTTTGTAAAGATGTCTGCCAAATGTGGGAATGTTAACATTGCCCACAAACTGTTTGAAAGAATGCCTGAACGAGAAGTCGTGTCATGGAATGCGATGATTCTGGCATACGTAATTCATGGACATGGTGATGAACGAGAAGTCGTGTCATGGAATGCAATGATTCTGGCATACGTAATTCATGGACATGGTGATGACGCTCTTGCTCTTTTTTCCCAATGCCACAGACAGACACAAAGCCAGATCATATAATCTTCACTGCTATATTAACTAATCATTCAATAGATAAATCAATTTTTAAATAATATGAAAATAAAAATTTCATTTGCTAAAATTAAATTTTGGAATGTGGCTAAATTTTTTTGGTTAATGTCTAAACTAATACCCAGTGGAACCAAACTCATCGCCATATACCTGACCCCACAGTTATAATAAGGAAAAATAAAAAATACTTTTTAAATGTCAAAATATTTTATGAAAGCAATTATTTACATTGTCTCGAAATTACACGTGTAAAAATAAAATAAAATATGAAAATATTTTTATGAAAAATAAAAAAGAAGACATTTATGTATAACATATTTCAAACTATTTTACTAAAACTCAGTTAATTGGAAAATAACTATGACAATATAATTGTAATATAATTTGAAAAATAATAATGACAATATAATTGTAATATAATTTTTGAAAAGTTTAAGTCGCTAACATCTCTTCAAGCGACAACTACATTCATCAATTTCAATTCATAAATGGGTGGAAGCCCACTGTTTACATAAGATGTTAAGGATTCCTCAAATCCACGAACACGCACTTTATTATTGTTGGGGTTATATGATATCAATGACCCACAACTATTCTCTGCTATGGATAAAACTAATGTAATTATGCGCCTAAAATGATCTTCATTCTGACATTTCACAAAAAACACACTAATCTCGGGAGCAGAAATTTCACATAGGTGATGATCTATAACATAGATGCAACTAATCGTAATGGATTGCTTTTCAATGAAGCCACATAAAAATTGCTTTTCAATGTAGCCACAAAAAAATTGCTCTTCAATGACACCAAAAGAAGGTTTGAAAGCAATGTTCAAGAAAGGCACCAAAATTGCAGATTCTTTGTTGACGTTTGCACCTTTGCTTGAGCACATATTGCACCAAATTGTACCTTCTTTGTCCACTTTTGCACCTTCAGTTATGATTGCGGATATATTGCCCTTTACGACCTTTAGTTGTATGTCATTGCAAGGTGTTAAATTCTCCACCCACTTCCCCAAAGAGTATACCTGTCGCCTACATGAGCGAGGCAGTCTGTCAAAGATGAAATGCATCATATGACAGAAAAGCACATTGATGTGGTTATATAGCCACACTCTCCCTCGTGTGTTGAACTCCAACAAAGCAGATGTTAAGCTCAATAATGGAGGAATGAACCAACGTACCTTCACCACCTTCTTTGTTTGCAGAAACAACGCAACCAAATTAAAAATTTTCAGAAGTTTCTCCTCTGAAACTGACAAGTTGACTGGTAATAACCAGTTAATAGTTAGACATCCGCCGACATGCTGATTGTATAGTATGAGCGCATCAAAGACTTCCTCCAAAGTCATGACACCGCCCGTGATCATTCCTGCCCAGAATTGTTTGTTACCTTTTACAAACACAGTCTTTAATCGGCTGGCGGCCTCGGCGGCCTCGGTGGCTCTGGCCTCGGCGCCGGCATCCGCTGTGACCGCGGCAACGGCGGTGGTTCTGGCTGCGGCGGCGGCGGCTCCGTCCATGGCGGCGGCGGCTGCTCTGGCCTCGGCGGCGGCGGCGGCTGCTCTGGCTTCGGCGGCGGCTGCTCTGGCCTCGGCGTTGGCGGCGGCGGCCTCGGCGTTGGCGGCGGTGGCCTTGTCGTTGGCGGCGGTGGCTGCTCTGGCCGCGGCGGCGGCTGCTCTGACCTCGGCGACGGCTGCTCTGGCCGCGGCGGCGTCTGCTCTGGCCGCGGCAGCCTCGGCCTCGGCGTTAGCGGCGGCCTCGGCCTCGGCGTTAGCGGCGGCCTCGGCCCTGGCAGCTCTGTCATTGGCAATAGAGGCGCGGTCGAAGACGAAGCGGGCTATGTATTTGTCGTTGACGCCAACGGTGGCGGCGGCATCTGCGGCGGCGACGGCGGCGGCGGCTATAGCATCGGCGGCGTCGGCTGCAGCTTCAGCGGCGGCGGCACACTTGGCGGCGGCGGCACCCTCGACGGCGGCGAGGGCGTCCAGCCTGCGCACGACTGCGGAATGCGCCACTGCGACTCGGGCAATGGGAGGGCCGTCGAGGCTGTAGTTGAGAACCCTTTTCAAGTTCTGCAGCTTCTCCCAGATTGTGTCAGTGATGTAATAACACATTTTCTTGTTGATGATTAACATGTTTCGATCCACTCCCGTTTTCTCGAGGAGGAAATCTCTGTCCAAGTAATGCAACTCGATCGAATGGACTTCAGGACTCACGATGTCGATCCTGTCAGACGGAATATCCGCTTGGAGCGCAAAACAATTTGCTCTCTTGAAAACTCGACCAGGACAATGTTGCACCAGAGAATAATTTGGGGAGAATCCCAGGGGTCGCAGCAACCAGCCGATTAAGCCTTGTATCACCGCTCCAACCGGTGTTAACTTCATGAACTGCCATAAACCCAAGCATAGCTGCAACGCTAATAAAACATTATTCAAAATTAATTCCATTTTGTCCCTCGACATAGTTCCTCCACCAATGACGAACGATAGCACGCTCAGTTCAGTGTGCTAATGGTTATCCTCCTCCTGCTTGGATAGCACAGTGCTAATTTTTCTCCTCTTAATAATCTTCATCATTTTTCTTTTTTCCCAAGGAAGGTATTTTCTTTTTCTCTTTCTTCAATTCTTTTGTGAGCATATTCTTCATTTTCTTTGGATCTTGATATATATGCCGTACCTCACTGGTCACAAACCATCGAAGTCCTTAAAAGATGAATGCAGTGTTCATGTCATCTTTTCCTTCTGTTGGAGGTCCTAGATGATATTCTCATCCATGTACTGGTTGGTTTGCTTGTGAGTGAAAGCTTTGATGTTGAT